>BSBK01011394.1:2500-113385 GCA_027943335.1 Chamaecyparis obtusa
ATGAGTTATCTCTATCCAAGAGGCTCCAACACCATTTAACTTTCCTATAGAAGAATGATATCCTTTCCCTTTCTTGGTAGCAGCTCGAGAGTAGTTGAGGCATATCTTTTTGATATCATCCCATGAAGATTGGGTGATATCCCCTCATGCCATCATGTCTAAGGCTTCAGTGCATCCCTCATTAATACCCCTCAGGAAGAGTAACTTTTGAGACTCTTGTTTGAGGCTGATCCTAAGTATTCTTCTATAAGCTGAGAAAGAATCTTTTACACATAGTCTTCAAGACTTTCATCCTTCTTTTGTGTCATCTTAAAAATATCATCACCTCCCATATCATTTCCTCTACAATAATCCTTATACTTGGTCAAGAAATTATTCTTCATTTCATCGTAATCATGAACAACATCCTGGCCTAGGGCCATAAACAATCTCAATGCAACCTATTTAAGATTTGCAGGAAATAATTTAAGTCTATGGGCATCGTGGTGTAATCTAACTTTGATAGAAGATATCAAACTTTAAGAGAAAGGTATCTAGGTCCTCTATCACAAGACCATAGAATTTAGGGAGAGATAAAGATGGGATGTTCTTGAGATTATTATTATCCCACTGATTAGTAATAGGAAATGGAAAAGTAGGAGGGTCCACCATCCTAGGCAGACCTCGAGGTTGATTATGAGTCTGGTAGATAACTAAAGGAAATGGATTTATTGCTTCTTGACTTCTCAAGTTAGCTAAGGATTCAACAAAAGGACTCAGTTCAAGAGGTTCTTCAGGAAGGTAAAATCCTCAGGGTTTGCCTTCTAATGATGATGATGATGACAATGAGGTAGGAAGATTCACAATAGCATCCACAAAGTGACCCTCTTCTTCTTCTTTTAGCATAAAGATGTAGTATAACTGGATGTTTGGTAGGAGTCTTCTTAGAGTGTCTCTTCTTCTATACATGCATGTAGCTGGAATGGAGGTTTGTGATATTATGGAAAATTTCTGGGAATGAAAAATACTTTACTCCAAAGAAAAGAAATAAAAGCATAAACTTGAAGATAATTATACAGATGGTTAAGTTAGAACTTGACTCGACACCATCCCTGACAATGATGCCAAAAATGATCAAGTTTTAGAAAGGAGTAAAAAACTAGGCTTATCACTAGGACTCATGGATTGGGCATCCTAACTGAGAAGCTATCCTCCTTGTCAAAAAACCTCATTTAATTATCAACCCATGGATGTGCTACTTGAAATGGGCCAACAAAATATATGTACCGAGAACTGAATAAAACCATGCTATCCTATAATCACTGTAGGAAATAAATGATTTGAGAGATAAATGTAGAAATACTAAATCTTGAAGAATGAAAATCTTGAAGCTCCAAACCACTATGCTTCAACTATTCTACCACTTTGGCTATAGGAAGCAATAGCTAACCCGCGACTTTGGATACATGGACAGTTTCAACACTAGAATTGAAATAGAAGGATGCAGAAATGATAGTAAATGGAGCTATCTAATGTGGATTACTCACCAAGTGGTCCCCCTTGGATGAGTATCCATAAATCAATTACACAATATTAACTTTCAATACTTCAATATAATTGATTCAAGAATAAAGTAAAATTGTATTCATAAAAATTGGAAAATAACAAAATAAAAACATCTAACAACTAACTACTCACACCATAAAATAGGTGGAGATTTTATTACAAATATAGAAAGTAGAAAAGGAATGTTAGGAATGAATACTGGATGTTGGTAGTCATTCTGTAGCAGTTGTTGTTGCATTCATGACTATGATTGTCATTGATGTCAACACATTGATCTTCTGGAGACTAGTATAGAAGCAGACAATGTTTTGATTAGCGCACGTGGGATATTGCAGTTGGAGCTATGCAATGTTGATGTTATACTCTTTGATATGTTATTTGTCTATGGTTAAGAGTGCAGACAATAATTCATTGATTCATGAAAGTTATGAGTATTTTAGTAAAAGCAGTATTCAGGTAGTGTTTCCTGAGTAGCGGTTTATGGAAATCGGATGATATCTCCCAATCAGGATGGAATCTAATTTTGCGTAGTTAAAGGGAAGTTTGAGACACATTGATAGTGACATGGTTCATAGTGCAAGCTTTGAGGTCGCACGAGTGAAGAGTTATTGCATCTGGAAGCTGATAGTTTTGTGTAATTTTTATGTAGCGTATGGAAACTTTTATTTTGTAATTGTGTGCCAACTCATTTGTAATTATTTGAGTGTGGTATAAAGGAAGGAATGTTTTTCCTTATTGTATGTAGTTTTTAATATGAAAGAAGTGTGAGCATGGTTTTTGGTTGCATGCGAATATAAGCATGAAGTGAAGAAAAGAGTCTAAGAGGTTGTGAAAGTGATATTGTGAAGGAAGACATGCAAAGTATAGAGATCTGGAATTGAGATCTGATGTAGTAGTGAGTGTGGTTTGGCACAGTAAGGAGGTAACATATTTCATATTATTCTACTAAATAATATTAAGGTTATTTGGACAGTGTGTTCAGTGATCTTACCCTGAAGCTGTTTGAGCAATGGGTCCTTTTGTCTTCCATAAACTCTAACAGGTTTAGAATCTTTTAACAGGGATTCAAAATCTCCTAATAGGGATTATATGTACTGAATGTATTTCATAAGACTCCTAACAGAGTCCATCCTTTCACAAGGAATATTCATATTAGTGCATCTTTTATGGGCATCATTCCCACTGGGGTTTACTCTTTGATCAAGAGGTTCCCTAGTCAACATATCTTATGTTATTGTGTCATTGTGTATGAATATCTTTGTATGGTTAGTAATTGCATTGCTTACATGGTCAAATGCTGTTGAAGATGATAAAAGTTATAATTATCTGATATATGATTCACCCCCCCCCTCTTAGTTATCTTGGTGGACTTTACTTTCTAACAATTGGTATCAGAGCGACAAGTCCTTGAAAGGAAAGTTTAACAGCTTAAGGAGATCCATGGAAAATTTTAGGAAAGAAAGCCCTAAGTTTGATGGAGTAAATTTTGATAGCTGGAAAGAAAGATGAAGACACATCTATTATGTTTAGGACCAAGCTATTGGTTGATTACAAAGAATGAAAGGACTATAATTGAAGAAGACAATCTTGAAACAAGTACTAAAGATGAGGTAGATCTATTCATGTGTAACATACTTGCAAGAGAAGCACTTTTGACAACACTTCTGGAGAATGAATATAGTCAGGTAAAAATGTTTTAAGAAATCTAATGAAATTTGGAAAGCTTTACAACTCTACTTTTGAAGGTGATGAACATGCAAAAAGAGCTAGATTACATAATTAGATATGTGCATTTGAAGATATTAGAATGATGGATGATGAATCTGTTAGAAAGCTATATTGGTAGAATGTTAAAATTTTTTGCAGGGATAAAAATCTTGTGGAGATCAAAGACAGAGAATGAAGTGATATGGAAAATTCTGAGGACATTGACTTCTGTATTTAAGCAGACAACACAAATGATTGAACAAGTTATACCTTGTACTACAAACTTTACAAGAGAGACTCTTCTTGGAAGATTGGAAGTAGTAGAGACGAACCTGAGGTTATCAGGAGACTTACCTAGAATGGAGACAACATTTAGTGCTCTTAGTATTCTTCCTACTTTGTTAAGAAGTACCAGTGTGAGTGGAGATTATGCCAGCAGCAGCAGATCTAAAAATGAAGAAGATAAGAAGATTGAAGAAGGTATTGCATTGCTTGTGAAAAGAGAACCAGACGGTAAGAAAATTTTTAAATGTTGGACTTTTCAAGAATATGGTCATTTTGCATCTAAATGTCCTAAGAGAGTTAAGAAGTACAGAAATAATTTCAAGCCCAGAAGATCTAAGGAATTTTATTATGCTAATGATGAAGATCTTGAAGCTAGTATAGAAAGAACTTTGATTGAAAGTGATACCGAGAATAATGATGAAATAGGATTTGTAGCAATTAAAGAAGAAAATTCTAAATCTGATGTTAAAGAAGAAAAAGCATTAGTTTCCCAAGTTGAAAAGAAAGCTGATTGGATTATCGACAGTGGTTGTTCACATCATATGACTGGTGATATGAAGAAGTTCATAAAGTTTAACAATTATGATGGAGGAGTTGTTAGAGTTGGTAACAATGCACCTTGTTTGATTAAAGGTATAGGATCTATTACTCTTGATGGAAAGACTAATATTGATGATATTTATTTTGTTGATGGATTGAAACATAATCTTTTGAGTGTTGGACAGTTAGTGGATAAGGGATATTGAGTTTGGTTTATTGAGAAAACTTGTGTGATAAAGGATAAAGATGAAAATCTAATTGGAACTAGATCTAGAACCAGAGGTAATGTATTTTAGTTGAATCCTACTGAGATGACATGCTTAATTACTAAAATTGATGACAGTTGGTTATGGCATAGAAGGTTTTGTCATATAAAGTTTGATAATATTGTGAAAGTGAATACTACAGTTGCAGTAAGAGATTTGCCTAAAATTATGAAGCCTACTAACATGATTTGCAAAGAATGTGTGATGGCTAAGCAGAAGAGAAGTTCATTCCCTAGTAAGAAGTTCACATCGGCAGAGAAGTTGAAGATTGTTCATACAAACTTGAGTGGTCCTACCAAGACTAGAGGATTCTATGGAGAAAGGTATTTTATGATTCTTATTGATGATTTTACAAGAATGATGTGGATTGCATTTTTGAAAGAAAAATCTGAAGCATTTGATAAGTTTAAGATCATTAAGAATAAAGTTGAGAATGAATCTGGAATGAAGATTAAATGTTTGAGATCTGATAGAGGTGGAGAATTTACTTCTAGAGAGTTTAACACCTTTTGTGAAGTGAATGGTATTAAGAGACACTTTTCAGCCCCTAGAACACCTGAACAAAATGGTATTGCAGAAAGAAGAAACAGGTTAGTAACTGAAGCAGCAAGAGCTATGTTATTTGAGAATTACTTGGTGAAGACATTTTGGAGAGAAGCAGTGAATACAACAGTATATACAATGAACAGAGTACAAATCAGAGCAGACACATATAAGACACCTTATGAATTATGGTTTGGACATGCACCCTCAGTTAAGTATTTTAGAATTTTTGGAAGCAAATGTTATATAAAGAGAGATGATGATATTGGAAAGTTTGACCCTAGAAGTGATGAAGGTATTTTTCTTGGATATTCTTTGAAGAGAAAAACATATAGATGTTACAATAAGAGAACTAAAACTATTGTTGAGAGCGCAAATGTTAAAGTTGATGAGAAGTTTAAAATTCAAGAAAGAATGCTTGATTATGAATCTGATGAAGAAGCTAATCCTCAGCCTAACATTGAAACTACTGAATTATTCTATGAGACTGACAGTGAATTGTTGAATGAGAATCATACTGCAGAAGAAATCAGAGAAGAAACCAGAGAAGAATCTAGAGAAGAATCTACAGTTGAAGGAAGATCTATGACTATGACACTGAACATGTATCTATCTAGACATCATCCCGTTGAACAAGTTATTGGAAGTTTGGACAGAGGAGTTATGACTAGAAATAAGGTACATTTATGTTTGATTTCTCAAATTGAACCTAAATCTACTAATGAAGCTTGTGAAGATGAACATTGGATTAATGCTATGAAAGAAGAACTAGATCAAATTGAAAAGAACAAGACATGGGAATTGGTTCCTAGACCTAAAGACAAGAATGTGATTGGAACTAAATGGGTATTCAGAAACAAGATGAATGAACAAGGAGAAGTAGTAAGAAACAAAGCAAGATTAGTATGTAAGGGATACTCACAGCAAGAAGGAATTGACTATGAAGAAACCTTTGCACCAGTAGCAAGACTTGAAGCAGTAAGAATGTTTTTGGCTTATGCAACTTTTAAGAAATTCAAAGTGTATCAGATGGATGTGAAGTCCGCATTTCTAAATGGTGAATTAGAAGAAGAAGTCTACATTGAGCAGTTTGAAGGTTTTCCTTTGACTCAAGAAGGAGATATGGTATGTAAACTGAAGAAAGCATTATATAGACTAAAGCAAGCACCTAGAACTTGGTATGCTAGATTGGATAAGTATTTGTTGAAATTGGGATTCACTAAAGGAACAACAGATAGTAATCTATACACAAAAAAAATTGAAAATGGAATGTTAGTTATAGTTATTTTTGTTGATGACATTATCTTTGGAGGAGAAGATGAAGCTAGTGACAAATTTGTTGATGAAATGAAGACTGAATTTGAAATGAGCATGATTGGTGAGATGAAATACTTTTTGGGATTACAAATAACATAGAACAGTGATGGTATCTTTGTTAGCCAGACAAAGTACTTGAATGATTTGCTGAAAAGATTTGGAATGGAGAACTGTAAACCAGTTGGAACACCTATGGTTACAGGACACAAACTATCAAGCAAAGATGAAACACCAGTAGTTGAGCAGAAGAAATATAGATCCATGATTGGAGGATTGCAGTACTTAACACACACTAGATTGGATATACAACATTCAGTTGGAATGGTAGCAAGATTTCAAGCTAAACCTAGAGAGTCACATTATGCAGTAATAAAGAGGATATTGAGATATTTAAGAGGCACAATGGACTAAGGATTGTGGTATGAAAAATCTGATGATTTCACCCTATGTGCATATACAGATGCTGATTGGGGAGGTAGTGTTGATGATAAGAAAAGCACCAGTGGTGGAGCCTTTTTTCTTGGAGGAAGATTAGTTTCCTAGTTGAGCAAGAAGCAGAATTGTATTTCACAGAGTACAACAGAAGTAGAATATGTAGTAGCAGCAAACAATTGTAACCAGATAATTTGAATGAAGCAGATGCTGAAGGATATTAGAATTAAGTTTGTTGAGCCTGTTGTCATACATTGTGACAACACCAGCACAATCAGTATGTCTAAGAATCATGTTTTACATTCTAAGACTAAGCATATAGAGATCAAGTATCATGTTATAAGAGAGAAAGTAGCTGAAAAAGAAGTCAGACTAGAGTACATAAGCACAAAGGAATAGATAGCAGACATATTTACAAAGCCTTTTCCTAAGGATACATTTGAGTATCTGAGAGGTATGCTTGGGGTTATGCCCCAGCCTACTTTTGAGTAATGATGTAGTTGGTTGCATCCGTCCAGTGGTATATGAGCCCTATCTTTTTCTGGATTGGATGTTGGTACTTCCTCTATGGGGGAGTATGTGTATCTGAGCTGAGTCATGATGACTCTTGTGAATGTATTTTCTGAAACAATGTCTTTTGACATTGAGTTGTTGTTGACATAGTGATGAAATTTTTGTCATTGATGTCAATGGGGGAGAAGTGTACATGAAAAACCCTGTGTACCATCTATTGGAGAGAACTTAATAGGATAACAAAGCAAGATTTGATTGATGAAGAAGATTTGAAGAACTTTCAGAGTATCAGTGCAGTAGTGCAACAGTATTGGATTTTTGGAACATTGGATATTTTTCATCTATGTTGCCATCTGTAGACATAGAAAATTGGCAAAGGCTTAAATCAATCAAAAGGTGCATCAAATCATCAAAATAGCACTAAAAATTAATAAATGGAACAAAGGCAATTTAAATCAAAGGAAAATTCAATTAAATGATTAAATGATTAAATAAAGCTTGAAAAGGGGAAAACATTAAGAAATTGATTAAATTCAATTAATGACATAGTTGTTGAAAGCAAAAATCAAAATGAACATCTTACCCTTCATGGCTAAATTTAATTACTTTAATTAATTAATAAATCATAAATTCTCTCAACAAAGGAAAAAGGAGACAAAATGGACACAAATCACTCACTTTTGTTGAAATGGTCCAGCCTTTTGAAACCATTTAAATGTTTGTCCCCCAATTTAGGGACAAAGCAAAGCCAATATACCTTACCCAAGCATAACCATGGTTATCTCACTCTACCCCCTACCCTTGGAAAAATCCTATAAATAGAAGGCATTTTGAGGCATTAATCATCCACTCCATATCTTTGAATTGCAGCAAAGCTCTTGCAATTTGCATCCACATCACTCACTTAGCATTTTCATTGATAATTAGCTTCATTTGTTGATCATTTTGTAGATTTCTTATCAAATAGAGCTAGAATTTGATAATTAAATCTAGTTTGCATATCATTCTTAGTTCATTTCTCATAATTAGAGTGTCACTAGTGAGGATTTGCAGCTGAGAGCCTCACTTACTACTTCAATTTAGAGAACCATGAGATATTTAGATTAATTGTGCATTATTTAGATTAGTTTGCTTTGAATGGTGTAAATTCTCTTTAAATCTTGTTATTTCATGAAGGTGTAAATCACTCACACACAAATGGCGCCCACCGTGGGGCCCTAGGCCTCAAATTTATCATAATTTCCATGTTATTTGCAAAATTTAGGCTAGAATTGCATGATTTTGCTCACTGTTTGCAGGTTACAGGAAAGAAATCACGCTTGCCGGTAAAGAAATCATGCCTAAAGCAAAGAGATGTCGCTCGCGAAAATTAAAATGTCACCTAGAGTCTGAACGATCACGCTTTTCAGCCTGCAGAATCACGCTTCTGGCGAAAGAAATCACGCCTAAAGAAATCAAATTCTCGCGTCACGGACAAGCAGCTGATGCCTTTGATCATTTAGATGTCGCCTGGATAGAATTAAAAGCCGCGGCCGAGGAATAAGTTTACGCCTGGTGTAAAGGGAGTTTACTGCCTTGCTCCTTTAATTTCTCGCTTTGAGTATTTTAAATGTCGCATTCGATTAATAAAATGTCACTTATTTGAATTAATTTGTCACTTGCAATAAATAGTTCACGCGTTATTTTAATTTGATATCGCACTTGACTACTTTAATCTCGCTTGAGCCCCTTTTGGTGACGCTAGCGGTTAAAGTAATTACGTCTTTATTAAATTAGATCTCGCTTTTAGCATGGACAATGTCGCCTGGTTTAGCATTTATATTGTATCGGAGTAATTACTGTTGTCGCATGTATTAAAGATTTCACGCGTTTGCACAATTTGATATCGCACTTGTCTATTTTAATCTCGCTTGAGCCCCTTTTGGTGACGCTCACGGTTAAAGTAGTCACGTCTTTGCTAAATTTTATCTCGCCTATAGTCTGGATGATGTCGCCTGACTGTATTTTCTCTATTTTGTCAAAAATGTTAAAATGATGACTGTATGCTAACTTCACTGTCATTTTTCTTTGTCTCAGGAGCATGGTCTGTCATAAGAAAGTGCAAAAACCAGAGAGAAGGCACAACTTAGAGGAGAAATTGATCTCTAAAAGGATAAGGAAAGAAAATCGAGTACATTCTACCTTTGTTCTCAACAATGATTTAGAGAAAGAAGTAGAATTATATGCTAAATACATTACTGTTGTAGATGCTTACAAACGAAAATATGTCTCATTAAATTGGGAGTTTAGTCCTTAAGTTTGTAAGAATTTTGCAAATATTTTGGTAAAAAGAATCAAAAGCATAATCAATTATATCATTTTTAGCTTTGATTTTGGTTTCCCCTCACTTTGTTTGTATTGTGCTGACTAACTTGTTGGTGGAGGGAATGTTTTGCTAAGGTAAGAGAAGGATTTGGAGAGAAAATGAAAAATCTACTACTTAAAAATGCGCCTAGCCTTTGCTAGCATCGTTTGAGGTATTTTTCTCATCAAGCTTGCACTTCCCTTAAATTGTGGCATTTTCAAATTTCAAAACATAGTTTAATCATAAAAGGAAAAAATAAACACTTCAATTCTAAGAACCCCTTTGTCACGGGGTTGAAAAAGAACCAAATTGATTGTGAGTGTTTGGGATAAGGGAAAAGCAATAGGGATATGCTCTTCACTCTTTGAGTGAATCAAATTCCCAAACTTGCTCTACCAAATCCACTTTTCATGCTTTCAAATGAACATGTTTAAAACTTAGTGGGCTCGCCTCCCAAGATTGCCTTAGAAGGGCCGGTGAGAGGGACAACCCAAAGTGGGATACACTTGCCTTTGCCGCGAGAATCCGACCCACTATAAAATGAAACGCGGGTATCCTTAATGGGGTACACGACAAAAGGATTTTAGCTCTTTCGAACTTCCTCTAGTAGTCCTAATGGATTGCACAAAATCGTGCTTTTGTGCGTGTGGGAAGCCCCTTAACATAGTTGGGGGATGAAAAGCTAAGATCTCTTTTGAACGGAAAACTTACTACATAACGGTAAAATAGCAAAACTACCTATTAGAGCCATGTTTACGAACCAATTATGTGCTAGGTAGATTGTGTGGAAGCTATTCTTGTGTTTAAACCTGTGAAAACGTTCAAAAATATACACATTAGAGAATTCTAGGGATATGGTATCCAATTGATGTGTGTGTTGAGATTGTTTTTATTTTCAAACAAGATATTCCAAAGTTATTGATCAAAACACCATTAAAATTTTTAACCATTTACAATTGATCAAAAACTTTTACCTTATTCCAAAAATAGCTTATCAAGAGAAGAAAGTTAACATACCCTTAAAGTTTGTTCATGCCTGTTATTACAAGGTCACTCTCTATAGGGAAAGCATTACAAACAGACGGGACCTATAACGGAGAAGAGCTCCCATTTCCAAAGAACACTTTCATTACTTCACGAGTGACTGAAAAACCCACTAAGGCAAAGGACATTAACAAGATGTTTAGCGGTACCCTAGGAAATATCGATCCCAACAACCAAGGGAACAATATGAATGGGGGTATAGATCCTCACAACAATCAAGGGAACAACATGAATGGGGGTATGGATCTTAACAACAATCATGGAAATTCTAATAATGGAGGAAGAGATCCTAATTCTCAAGAGGCAAATTCACAAGGCAACAACTTATTTCCTCCTCATAATACAAACTTACCCTCAACTGTGGAAGAAGCCACGGTTGAAAGAGCGTTAGAGGCAAGACAATGTCCTTATTTCATAGAACTAATGAAAAAGACCATGCTTATGGATAAAGAAAAACACTTCATGGACTTAATACAAATGGGGGTAAAGCTACCTAAAGATTTTGACATAGATTAATTAAAGCCCAAGGAAATAGAAGACCCTATGGAAGCAATAAGGGAACAATTCAAGGCATTACAAATGGAAATTGACAGTTTGAAACAAAACGGGGCTCCTAAGCCTTTCTCTATTGAAACATTATGTCCTTTTCCATTCGATAAGAGTTTGGTCATGGTGCCTTTTCCCATTAATGTAACATTTCCTAAATATGAGAGGTATGAAGGAACATCTGACCCACATGATCATCTTCGGGGGTTTTGTGCATTGAGTCTTGAATTCATGCATGAATCAACCTATTTAATGAGACTATTCCCAAGAAGCTTGGGAGGAACGGCCATGGATTGGTTTTCAAAACTACCATCCAGCATAAAATCCTTTGAAGAGTTAGCTTCTAAATTTGTGACTCATTACTCTTATAACATCAAACATGAGGTCACAATGATAACGTTATGTAACATGAAGCAACAAGATGGAGAAGCCTTTCTCACATTCTTGCAAAGATGGAGGACTGCATTTGCTAGATATCCAAGAAGTGTAACGGAGAAAGAAAAAATGGATATCTTTATTAACGGTTTAAGAAGTGAGCTGAATTATAGACTAAGGATGCAATGTCCTAAAACCTTTCAAGATTTGATTGATAACGGAATTACAATGGAAGAAGTGTTGATTAAGAGTGGAGAGTTGAAATTGTACAAGGAAAATAAGAATAACTCTAACTCCAACAACAATAATACCAACAATAACAACAATCCAAATAAAAGTTGGTACAACAACAATAGCCATTATGCTGCAAAGAATAACAACAAAGGCATTGTTAATGATGGTATAGTGGAATCCAGCAACTTGAAGGTGATTCCATTTGCCCTTACAAAGACACCAAATCAAGTGAATAATGCTAATCAAGCATATAATGCACCTTCCAACAACAACAACAATGCCAACAAGAATAATCAAGGAAACAAGGATCAAAACAGCAAGTATGATAAGTATTTGAAGCCCACTCCTGCAAGACACTTTACACCCTTGGGAGAATCACTCGAAACTGCATTAAAGGCTCTCATAGCTAACAATGTTATTACATTACCCGCTATTAAGCCTTATGAACCAGACCACAAGCTGGGTTGGTGGGATGCTAAACATCATTGTGAATATCATAGGATTCGGGGGCACACTACAAATGAATGTCTACAATTAAAGAATGCGGTGCAAGACTTGATAGATAATAACATAATCACTGTTGATGGACCCCAAAATAATGAAGATCATACGGCCTTCAAACAACCTTTTTACAAACATGATAAAGGTGAGTCATCAAATGGCAAGAAACAAAGTGCCAATAATCTCAACTTTGCGCCATCATATGATCATATTGTTAATGCTATCATCATTAATGAACAGCCTCAAAAGGAAGCAACAAATGTCATTACAAGAGGGCAGAATTCTAGAATGACTTTACAAGGGATAGTCCCTCAAAACACCAATCTCCCACCATCCAACATTGTGGTCAAACAACCTCCTACAGCAGCAAGGCCTTATAGTTTGGTGGACCAATTGCAACGTACTCCAGCACAAATCTCAATCTTAGAGTTATTGAAGTTGTCACCAAATCATAAAGAGATTTTGGAAAAAGCTTTGGAAGAGACTCATGTTTCTACTACCTTAGGGGAAGAAAAATTTCAAAATATGGTAGGACATCTTGTGGCTCCTCATTGTCTTTCATTTTTCGATCAAGATGACATGTCTATAACTCATCCTCAAAATTTGCCATTACATATAGAGGTTTTGATCGAAAGGCATAGAGTCAAAAGAGCCCTTATTGATGGAGGGGTTGGCCTTAACATATGCACATTGAGTCTTGTAAAATCCTTAGGTCTATCCGAGTCTTGCATTGACCCTACAAAGAAAATCACCATAAAAGCTTATGATGAAGCTGAAAGAGCTTCTAAAGGCATGATTGTGTTGCCCATCCAAGTGGGACCAGTCAAGAAGGAAACCAAATGTCAAGTGTTGGACATGAAATTAACCTACAACATCTTATTGGGAAGACCATGGATTCATGAGATGCAAGCTATCCCATCCACATACCACCAATGCATCAAGTTCCCATACATGGGTGAAGAAATCATAGTTGGAGGAGACTCAAATCCATTTCAATATTGTAATGCACTCAAACCCTCGCATGAATTATACATTCCACATAATCGTGAAGGGGTTGTTCCAAGAATCACCAATGAAGATGCACAAAATCCTCTTCAAGCTAGCTCAACTACATCAACTAAGGGCAAGGAAAAAGTGAGCTACGAGGGTCCAAATGTGATGGAAAGTCCATATGTGGCACCTAAATTGGAAACAGTGATCTACAAACCTACTAAAGAGGAAAAAGAGCAAGCTAAAGCAGATCATTACCAATACATGAGTAAGATGATGAACAAATTTGATAAACAATGCAAGATTAGTTCAAAAGGGGTAGGAGAATATTCAGTTTCTCTATTTGACATGCCCATGTCTCCCAAATCACATGGACAACCCTCAAAAGAACATCTTCCACATAAGTATAATTCTTATTTTGTGAGGGAAGATAGCAAAGCAACATGGGATAAGGAAGAGGATGATGTCCTTCAATGGCTTTATCATGATGAGGATGGTACCTTAGACACTCCCATGGAAAGAATTCAGCATGTCAATATACAAACATAACAATATGGGAAAGGATTTGATATTATGCAAAAGATGGGATACAAAGGAAGAGGACCCCTAGGCCAAAGAAATAAAGGATTATTAGGACCTATTGAACCTATTTGGAGGGCAAGTCATGAAAAATCTGGAGTAGGTTTTCAATATAAGGGAGAAAGTTCAAGTCCAATGCATGATTTTCATCTTCAAATAAATGCATTAGAATCCGAAGGAGATAGTGATGACTCTAGGGATTATGAATGGGATACTTTATCAGATGAGTCATGTCAAGATAAAGAAGTCATTGCTATACATACTTATGCAAAAATCCCAAAACAAGATGCTCCAATTAATGAAGAATCTCCTATTCAAAGGCCTAATATAGAACAAGCATCTAGTAGTGGAGCATGGATAGAAACATTTTGGACACCTTCAGAGGAGGGAAATTCAAACATTAGTTTTAACCCACTTGTGGCTTTTCCCACATTGTTTCCCGTAGAGGTCGACGAGGATTCAAGCGAAGGGGACTTTGACCCTGCTTCCATGGATCATCTTGAGGAAGCGCACATCATAGATATAAACGATACAATGTATGAACCCTCAAACGAAGTCATGTCCATAAATCCTATTGATGATACCTTACCCAATAACTCCTTAATTTTGATACATCTAGACCTCATTGATTGGGATCAAACTGAACCACATGACTTACTTTACTTCCCAAATGACCAAGCAACAAACCAATACCTCAATGCGGTTGAACCCTCTTTCACCAACGAACTCAATATGGATATGATGACAATAGAAAGGGTCCAATCTCTTAGTCACAAAAAAGAAAAAATGAAAAAAAATAAAAAAATGAGAAGTTCTATTGGTGAAAACCCAACTGTGGCACCATTAGAAGAGAGATTGGACACTTTTCCTGAACATGAAGAAGAACGGTCATCTATTCTTATAGAACCAACAGAAAAAGTTAACATTGGTACAGAACTAGAGCCAAAGGTTGTACACTTGGCTGCATCACTTACATCTCTTGAAAGAGAAGACTTTATCAAATTCTTCCAAGAGCAACAAGTAAATTTTGCATGGTCATATGCCGATATGCCCGGACTGGATCCTGATTTCATAATGCATCATCTAAATGTTAGACCCAGAGTTAAACCTGTGAAGCAAAAACTAAGGAAAATGCACCCACATGTGGCTCTCTTAGTCAAGGCAGAATTGGAAAAATTGTTAAAGGTGGGATTCATAAGAACAATAGCATATGCTGATTGGATCTCTAACATTGTGCTGGTTACTAAGCATGATAAATCTATCCGTGTGTGTACGGATTTCAGAGATTTAAACCTTGAATGTCCCAAAGATGACTTTCCATTGCCAAGCATTGATACCATAGTGGATTTGACAGCAGGTCACGCAATGTACTCATTAATGGATGGATTTAGTGGCTACAACCAAATCAAAATTGCTCCTGAAGACCAAGAAAAGACAGCATTTACTTGCCCTTGGGGTACTTTTTGTTGGAATGTCATGCCCTTCGGTTTAAAAAATGCTGGAGCTACATATCAAAGGGCCATGACAACTATTTTCCATGACATGATGCATACTTTCTTAGAAGATTATGTGGACGACATTCTAGCAAAATCCCACAATAGAGAAGAGCATTTACAAATCCTAAGAAAAATATTCATTCGGTTAGAACAATTCAAAGTTAGATTAAACCCAAAGAAGTGTGCCTTTGGTGTCCAATCTGGTAAGTTATTGGGTTATATAGTTTCAGCAAAAGGCATTGAAGTTGATCCTGAAAAAGTACAAGCCATTCTAGAAATGGAGATTCCAAGAAATATTAGCCAAATGAGGTCACTACAAGGAAAGATTCAATCAATAAGGAGATTTATCTCTCAATTAGCAGAAAAGTGTCACTCCTTCACCAGATTGTTACACAAGGACACTACATTTATGTGGGATGAAGAATGTGATAAGGCCTTTGCTACTTTGAAGACTTATTTGATAAACCCACCTATTCTTATGTCACCTATCAAGGGTAAAGAACTGTTGTTATACATATCAGCCACAGAAAGGTCTCTAGGCATATTGTTGGCACAAGAAGATGAGCAAGGAAAAGAAAGGGCAATCTACTATCTTAGTAGAACCTTAATAAAATATGAACTCAATTATTCATTCATGGAAAGAGCATGTCTAGCAGTGGTTTTTGCATCTCAAAAACTAAGACATTATATGTTGATGCATAAGATCAAATTAATTGCCAAGATTGATCCTCTCAAATACTTGCTAAGTAAAACTGCCTTAACAGGTAGAATAGCAAAATGGCTCATGATCCTAAGTGAATTTGACATTGAATATGTTGATAGAAGAGAAATTAAAGGACAAGTGATAGCAGATCACTTAGCAGATAACCCAATGGAGTCTACACAAACCATGCAAATTGAATTTCCAGATGCAAAAATTGTCAACATAGAAGCAAAGACATGGAAATTATATTTTGATGGATCTTACACACAAGGAGGTTTTGGAGCAGGTATATTATTGGTTACCCCTCAAGGGTACACCATTCCAAAGTCCTATAAACTCTTATTTCCATGCACCAATAACATAGCGGAATATGAGGCATTAGTCATTGGCATCAAAATGGCTTTAGAATGGAATATTGCAGAATTACAAGTGTATGGAGATTCCCAACTCATAATCAATCAGGTTAATAATGAATACAATACCAAAGACATAACATTGATGAAATATAAAACCTTGATTGATGGATGGAAGAAGTACTTTGCTTTGATCACATTTGAACAGATTCCAAGAGAAAAGAATAGAGCAGCAGATGCCATGGCTACTTTGGCCTCATTGTTACAAAAACTAGATCAAAATGAGAAGTATGAGTTCTTGGTGGAAGAGTTGGTAAAACCGGCATTCAACCTTCCTGACACCCAAATTGTTGCTCTTTTACATGGACATGACTCTCCTTGGTATGGACCCATCTATACTTACCTTAAAGACCAAGTACTCCCCATAGACCAAACTCGTGCCCAAAAACGTAACTTCATACGCCAAGCCGCCCGTTACCTAATCCTTTCAGACACATTGTATCGTAAGGGTCTTGATGGGATGTTACTTAGATGTCTAGAGGAAGAAGAGTCTAAGTTAGCTTTACGCGAGGTCCACGAAGGCATTTGCAGGTCACACTCAAGCGGTCTTAATCTAGCTAAGAAAATCCTTCGTTTAGGGTACTTTTGGACAACATTAGAAAAGGATGCTTGTCAATTTGTGAAGACATGCAGCAAATGTCAATATCATGGTAATATGATACATGCACCGGCTCAAGAATTACACCCATTCATTACACCATGGCCTTTTTATCAATGGGGTTTTGACTTGATTGGAATCATACATCCTCCATCTTCAAACGGACACAAGTATATCATCACAGCAATAGAATACTTCACCAAATGGGTGGAAGCAGTTCCATTAACAACAGCAACCGGTAAACAAATTTCAATGTTCATTTTGAACCACATAATTTGCCGCTATGGTATTCCACATGCCATTATCACGGATAATGGGAAACAATTCAAAAATCAGGATATTGATGAACTTTGCATGACATTTCACATTACACATCATTCGTCATCCATTTATTATCCAGAAGGCAATGGACAAGCTGAAGCAACGAACAAAAATATCCTCAAAATATTAAAAAGATCAGTTAACAAATCAGGAAGAGATTGGCACGTGCAAATAAATCCCGCACTATGGGCTTACAGAACTAGTATCAGAACACCTACAGGAGCCACCCCATTCTCTTTGGTCTATGGAACTGAAGCAGTTCTACCATTAGAAGTTGAAATTCCATCTCTACGGGTTTCATTAAGAGGATTGATCACTGATGAGGATTATAGGATTGCCAGACTACAACAATTGGAATTGTTAGAGGAACACCAGACTCAAGCTTATGAGCATTTAAAAGTTTATCAAAATAGGATTGCACACAATTACAACAAACATATCAAACCAAGAACTTTTCAAGTAGGAGACTTGGTACTAAGAGAAAATCCCAAAAATCAAGTTGAAAGGGAAAAGAAAGGAAAGTGGGAAGCTAATTGGATAGGCCCATTTGTGATAGTGTCATCCTTTGGAACTGGAACATATAAGTTATCAGATTGTAATGGTGAAGAATTACAAGAACCCATAAATAGCATCCATTTGAAGAGATTCTACACCTAAAGCAGATGAAAGAGTATAAAGAGTATCAGATGAGAGAGCATCATAATTATTGTACATAATTGAAAAGGGATCTTGAAAATACCAAAAATATTTGAAAATGGAAAATCCAAAAACATTGGAAAAGAAGAAAGATCAAAAACAGTGGAAAATTGAGCCTGAAGAAAGCAAAAACATTTGAAAAACTATCTCTTGGTGAAAACCTAGCAAATAGGTGCCAAGGTGATAAAGAAAAAAGAAAAAAAGGAAAAAAAGAAAAAATACAAAAAAAATGCAAAAGATAAAAAGTGCCTTGGTGAAAACCTAGCAAATAGGCGCCTCGGTAGCAAAAAAAAGAGAGCACCCAAAGGTGAAAACTTGGCAACAAGCACTTTTGGTTCCCTTAAGTCATTTCTTTCCTAGTCACATGTGTACATAATGCATCTCATCATCCCATTTGTCTAAACCTTCATTGCATCCGTCATTTGTACATAGCCATAATAACAGTTTGTAGCATCATCCTTTGCCTTGCCCAAAGTTGTCCAAACTGATACATCAAATACTTGGGGGTAACACAAACAGATTGGAAAGTGGGTACCTCAAAAAGGATTCAAATGAGCAACATTCAATCACAAGCAGAAAGGGATCAACATTTTCAGAAGAGAGATCAGATTTTTGTAAACCTTTGATTGATATCATTGTTTACTAACCAAGAAGTTGACTACCACAACAAAATCCTTGAGCCTAAATTGACTTATTATTCAGGATTAAAAATCAAACATCATTCCATGATCAAACACTTGGAAATATTTTTTGTTGAAGATCAGAAAAAAATGCAAAACACTTAGATAGATTCTTTTGAAAAGTTGGTTAAAAATCTGTTTACTTACATTAATTCAATTTGTATCAAGTCTTTTTAGCTAATCAATGATGTTTCGACTAGATTGGCAATGATGGAGACATGATATTTTTCTTGACTATGAAGTGACTGTTTGGAGGAAGATTCATTGCCTTATGAGAATTCATCTAAAGACATGGTCATCAAAGAACCATCGAGGATTATCTTATAAAACAATGAGTTAACCTTTGTTTGTTTACGCAACCAGATACCTTGGATATTTAGATTCTTCATATCTAAATGACAAAATTCACTTGCAACATAGAATCTGACAAAATCGGTATTCGTACTCTCATGATTGTTTGTAATCAGTGATAGTTGTATCGACGAGACCGATGGGAAAGCAAAACGGAGGTTACCATATGAGCAATAAAAAGCGATATTCATATCATCATGTCAGTGGGCAGTGGTGATTGTATTGACTTTCCGGTCCCAAGTGCTCAATGATGAAAATATATCCTCAAGGCATTTATTTGCTAAAAGCTAGTGACACTTAGCTGCATTCATAAAAGGTTAAATGCATTCTCATGTTAGATTAATTGCATATGCATTTTTTCCCAAGGGTTTCATTTCGCATCAAAAAGGGGGTACATAACATCATCAACAGGGTTAAATTAGCAAGGACAACATCACTTCAATATCATCTTTTCTACAATAAAAACATGAGATTATACTTTTTGCATTCATTCCATATCATTAATCATTACATAGATATATTATCAAAGAAAAGAAGGAAATAATCATTTACATGTGCATACATACATATTGCATACATGAGAAATAACATATCAAAACTACATCCATACATGAAGAAAGAAATGCATCCATCTATTTATATCATACATAAGATACGTTGCATCCATAGACACATCCATCCAAAAACAAATGCATTAGATAAACACATATAGCAGCATCTAAAGGAAATCTCATATATCATCAAGTAAAAGCAGGAAAGATCATAAATGTCCTCATGTCACACGTCTACTCACAACTCAATGCATCAAGTATAACAATGATATCATAAATCAACTCTATAATCGCCCATCAACAGGAGCATCAATGTCAAATAAGTATCAAAGTACAACTGGAAAGGTGACACCAAGGTCACAAGACTATGGTACAATATCAAGTATCTCAGCATCAGTACACAAATGATCAATAAGAGCACTCATAGCTCAACTCTCGTCACCACTGGGAGGAGGTCCTGGAGGAGGCTGTGGAGGAGGCTGTGATGGAGGCTGCTGAGGCGGCTGAGGAGGTGTCTGACCAACCATAGCAACAAGGAGAGGAACCAATGGAGCCAAACCTGATACTAACTGCTGAATCATAGACGACATCTGTGATACCTCTATCCATAATGCTCCCACATCTGCTCGTAGCTGGGTAGTACTAGAACTCTCCCCAACCTCATAGGTACTCTGAGGATCACCTGTATCTATAGGAGCTTTTCCCCGATCACGGGAAAAAGCAGTTGGCATCTACTGTGCACCTGTATCTTGACCATCCACGGTAGCCTGCTGTAATCCTGCTCCCGTATCCTGTCCTACACCTGGATCCTGTCTAGCAGCCCTCACATGATCCTGACGATCTATCCTCTGTCTCTATGCTACTGCAGGAGGAGGAGGAGGAGGAGGTGGTGCCTGTATATGTACATCTCTCGCTCATCCTCTGAGTCTAATCACTGCTCTACCTCGTGGTCTACCTCTGCGTCTCCTCCCACCACCGACATCATCACCATCATCATCTCGCCCAGGCACTGGCTCTGCAGGGTCTATAAATCGAGGCATCGGATGCTCCATCAACCAAGCTAGATACTCCTGAGTGACTCTGGCATCTCTGATGTGTAACCTCATGTCCCAATCCATATAACCCAGTAGTGATATCTGCTCAATAGCGTCATCGTATGAAGGCATGTGACCCCAAGTAGCCCGCTCTGCACTAGAATGAGCATATACTGCAGATCCCTGAGGCATAGGCTGAATCCGCCCAAACTGCCGTAGCACTCTACCTGCCAAGAATCTCTCAAGAACAGAGTCGATCCTGCCGATCATCCATCGAGGAGCAAACATATATGGTAACTCCAAGCTATCCTCTCTCCAATCCTCGACCTCAACATATGGTCTCCAATAGACCTCATCCATGTCATCAATCTGACGTCGCCAATACTCCAAATGACCCAAGTGATGCTGTGTCACCATACCAGTATACTACCATGCAAAAGGATATCCTAGAGGATGATCTCGATCTGATATAGGACGAATGACTGGTAAGTGCTCCCATATCCACAGCTGCAAAATATGAATCCCAGCAGATAACAAAGCTAATCTCCTGTAAACCACCTCATGAAGATCGTGATAAAGCTGTGCCAGCACACATGATCCCTAGTCAAAGCATCGAGGCTGATGTAGCAAATCCTCGATAATCCTGCCCCATCCCACTGAAAATCCGTGACCTCGCCGATCAGGTAATAATACACCACCAATGATAGCACCTAATAATGTTGGTAAAATAGGAAATGAGGCAAACTGAGGCCATAGGATGCAATCATCACCTATAGACGGATCTCCGAATACTCGTCGACAATATGTCCCATCATAGACTGCATCATAATATGCTATCTCTCCATGAGTCAGGATCCGTAGCAATCTATAAACATCCTCAGGTGTAATCGTCATCTCGCCCTGTGGTAGCCAAAACGTGTTTGTCTCAGAGTGCCAACGCTCTGCGACAGCGGTAATCAAACCTCGGTTCATCTAGAACCGAGGAAGCTCTAGTACACATAGTAAACTGCAGCGCCTAATCACTTGCCTCTCGGCGTCAGTCAACTGCGCCCTAAGCTCCATCACCCAGTGTGGTACAGTCTGAAGGTACAGAACAGGGACATCCTCCTGTTTAATCAAAACAAGGGAATCACATGAGTAGCTTACTATCAAGAAATCAAACAATCAATCATAGTCATCAATTTAAATATACCTATCAGACCTACCAATCCTAACTCTAAGCATTGAGGAAGGATGATCCTAGTTTTATGTCTCTAAGCATTTGAGCATAAAATGAATGGACGATTAGATCCATGACCTATCATTTGTGATGAAGATTGATTTACCTTATTCTTCGATATTATAGTTACCTATGTCCTAATTCGTTGTTGAAATCAAACAAAGGGAACACCCTAACTGAACATTCGATGGAATTCATTGACGTGATCGATATCAATCAAGTTGACGCAATCGAGCAATCAGACGTCCTAGAAAAGTCTCAAATAATTTTTTTTTACTTACGCGACTTTTCTTTCCGGCGTCATTTCTTTTACCAGAGGTGACATCTCTTTCTCCATACGCGTGATTTTATTCATACGCGTGACTTAATTTCACGGAAGCGGTATCATATTTTCCGCAGGCGACATTTTATTATTCAAATTTGTCACGCGATACACAATTAAAATGATTAAAACCCTAAGCGATATTAAATTATCATTAGGCGATAAATGATTTTCTAAATGCGTGAGCAAACCTAAGGAAGGCGACATCAAATTTACCGAAGGTGACATTTTAAATTTTCAGGCGAAATTAAAAAGCACGGAGGCGACATTTCTTTTCACAAACGCAGAATCAAAATTTTTAAATGCATTAAATGAGGTCATAAATGCAACTTTAAAAACATGAGGCAAATTTGAATGACATACCGGAGGACCATCAGTCACTCTCCGACTGAACCGGCGCACTCTCTCAAACCGATGCTCGCGATGTGGGACCACCATCGTGTCAAAAAGGCTAAAATCAGAGCTCAAATCTCAAGAAGGAACGGTGCAAATGAATAGTAAAATGAGGGGTTTTACCCTATTTAAGGTGAAATTGGTCCTAATAAACACTTAAGAATGCACTTTGGACCTATTATAGGACATTTTCATTAATCGGGGCATGAATCAAACTTGATTGTTTCTTTCAAACGGTATCAGAAATCAAAACATATTCCAACTACTCAAAATCATTCAAATCAAGGGATTAATATGTTTTATTTCTGAGGGGGCATCAGAGTATCAAATGGGCATCACATCAAAAAAATAGTTATCAGTGGGGCATATCATATCAAGTATCATATCAAGATATCAGTATCATATCAAGTATCATATCATATCATATCATTATCATATCAGGAGGTAAATCAATTGCATATCGGTTTCATATCAAATCTGCTATCATATCAAACCTATCAATGTATCAGCAATCAATTAACCCAGGACCTTTATTAATCAACCCAGGACCTTTATCAGTAAACCCAGGACCTATCATCAAATCAAGACCCATATCATATCAGAGGCATCAGAATCATATCAGCACCATCATCAGAGATACATCATCGTCATTAGGAAGTACATCAATCAGAACGATCAGAGGCATATCAGAACCAGGACCTGAATCAGATCATCATACTAAGGGAATCTTTGAATCGGTGTTCTTCGCACATCCATCCAAAGAGGGGCATTTGTAGACACAAAAAATTGGCAAAGGCTTAAATCAATCAAAAGGTGCATCAAATCATCAAAATAGCACTAAAAATCAATAAATGGAACAAAGACAATTTAAATCAAAGGAAAATTCAATTAAATGATTAAATGATTAAATAAAGCTTGAAAAGGGGAAAAACACTAAGAAATTGATTAAATTCAATTAATGACATAGTTGTTGAAAGCAAAAATCAAAATGAACATCTTACCCTTCATGGCTAAATTTAATTACTTTAATTAATTAATAAATCATAAATTCTCTCAACAAAGGAAAAAGGAGACAAAATGGACACAAATCACTCACTTTTGTTGAAATGGTCCAGCCTTTTGAAACCATTTAAATGTTTGTCCCCCAATTTAAGGACAAAGCAAAGCCAATTGACCTTACCCAAGCATAACCATGGTTATCTCACTCTACCCCCTACCCTTGGGAAAATCCTATAAATAGAAGGCATTTTGAGGCATTAATCATCCACTCCATATCTTTGAATTGCAGCAAAGCTCTTGCAATTTGCATCCACATCACTCACTTAGCATTTTCATTGATAATTAGCTTCATTTGTTGATCATTTTGTAGATTTCTTATCAAATAGAGCTAGAATTTGATAATTAAATCTAGTTTGCATATCATTCTTAGTTCAATTCTCATAATTAGAGTGTCACTAGTGAGGATTTGCAGCTGAGAGCCTCACTTACTACTTCAATTTAGAGAACCATGAGATATTTAGATTAATTATGCATTATTTAGATTAGTTTGCTTTGAATAGTGTAAATTCTCTTTAAATCTTGTTATTTCATGAAGGTGTAAATCACTCACACACACCATCAATGCCAATGGGGGAGATTGTTAGGAATGAATGCTGGATGTTGGCAGTCATTCTGTAGCAGTTGTTGTTGCATTCATGACTATGATTGTCATTGATGTCAACACAGTGATCTTCTGGAGACTAGCAGAGAAGCAGACATTGTTTTGATTAGCGCACGTGGGATATTATAGTTGGAGCTATGCGATGTTGATGTTATACTCTTCGATACATTATTTGTCTATGGTTAAGAGCGCAGATAGTAATTCATTGATTCATGAAAGTTATGAGTATTTTAGTAAAAGCAGTATTCAGGCAGTGTTCCTGAGTAGCGGTTTGTGGAAATCAGATGATATCTCCTAATCGGGATGGAATCTAGTTTTGTGCAGTTAAAGAGAAGTTTGAGACACATAGATGGTGACGTGGTTCATAGTGAAAACTTCGAGGTTGCATGAGTGAAGAGTTATTGCATCTGGAAGCTAATAGTTTTGTGTAATTTTGATGTAGCATATGGAAACTTTTATTTTGTAATTGTGTGCCGACTCATTTGTAATTATTTGAGTGTGGTATAAAGGAAGGAATGTTTTTCCTTATTGTATGTAGTTTGTAATATGAATCGTGACAAACCTAAAAAATGATATGCCCGAAACAGTATTCCATTCATAAATGCTTTAATATACTCGGTTTTTCTTGAAAAACATTGCCACCGACAAACTTATTTTCTTGGAAAATAATTTTATGTTACTCCTAAAAATTGCTCTGAAACCATTTATAAAGGAATAATTGGCCTCGGGAGGTTGCAATCAATTTAATATGATTGACATGAAATAAATACATTCACATTGATGTGGATTTGAGGATATCCCACAATCCACTACATAGAGTGGAATCTCTTTACTCATCTTTTATCATTTAGAAACATCTACTTTATACAAGAATATTGACATAATCATATGTTTATTCTGCAATTTACTTGACGTTTTTTATTGATTCAGATGATTCATTATTAATGAATGTATAAACCCAAGTGCTTATGAAATAATTCAATTTATTTTTATTATATTGCTTTGAGTAATGTTTTCTTTTTCCATTTATTTGTCTATCATATTTGAAGTTTGTAGGAGAGTTTGATGTAGAAACCATGTGTGATTTTGAGGAACTGTGTCATCTTGTTCACATTCATGATAAAGAGTCACAATATCAAAATTGAGGACAATATTTGAAAGTAGTTTGTCTCCAGATTTTGGAAGCAGTGTGAACTGTATGATTCTCTTTTTATCAATTTGATAAATCTCAACAAGGTGACTGATTCTTTCAATAAGGAATTGTGTTTGTTTTGATATGTAGTTATGCATAACTGAATTTTGATATGTAGTTATGTAAGTCAATAACACTAAATATATCACTTAGAAGTCTTGTGAAGAGTCTTGGTGAGTTTAATCCTTTTGAAGCACTTTAGAAATATTGAATACATCATTGCTTGCCAACTATTTGATAGAGCCTAGGAAATCGTTGGTTCTTCAAGACAAAGATTGTTTGCACACCAAGCACTGTACATGAATAGTCAATAAAAGGACTAAAATTCTTTGATTTTAAGACTTCAAAACAATATAACCAGTACATGGAATGATCAAAACTTATAATACCAATAAATGAATGCTTTTCCTATCAATGTTGAATTAAATAGAGAGTTTAATAATATAAACACCAGACTGTGTCTTCACGAGCAGAAAAGTGACTGTTTGTAAAGAATTAAAAGTTTATTGCTTGGTAGTTCATTACATTGTCTTCTTCGACCATACACACCTCCAAACAAGAAGGACTAAAACCAAACCATAGGATGGTCTAGGAATTTAGAAGATATCCTTTATTACAAAGAAAAACAAAATATAGAACTCAAGTCCCAAAGCAAAACTAAATGGCCTAGGTGCCCTACACCAATACACCCCCCATGTAAGTCAATATTCTGAAGTCCTTGAACCCAAGAAAATGTAAGTTAATAACACCAAATATATCACTTAGAAGTCTTGTGAAGAGTCTTGGTGAGTTTAATCCTTTTGAAGCACTTTAGAAATATTGAATACATCATTGCTTGCCAACTATTTGACAGAGCTTCCTAGGAAATCATTGGTTCTTCAAGACAAAGATTGTTTGCAGGCCAAGCACTGTACATGAACAATCAATAAAAGGATTGAAATTATTTGATTTTAAGACTTCAAAATAATATAATCAGTACATGGAATGATCAAAACTTATAATACCAATCAATGAATTCTTTTCCTATCAATGTTGCATTGAATAGAGAGTTTAATAATATAAACACCAGATTGTGTCTTCACGAGAAGATCACATTGACCAATACACCCCCCATCCCACCATCCACACCCATCCACTCATGTCAAGATCTTGTGAATCCAAGCAAATGTAAGTCAATAACACCAAATATATCACTTAGAAGTCTTGTGAAGAGTCTTGGTGAGTTTAAGTGATATATTTGGTGTTATTGACTTACATTTCCTTGGATTCAAGGGATTTAGAATATACTCCAAAAGTGATTATGTACCGAAGGAAGTGAGAGGGAAGGATCTTGATTTAGGTCAATGGATATTTAAACATGATTTTGGACAAGATCTTGACATGAGTGGATGGGTGTGGATGGTGAGATGGGGGGTGCATTGGTGAAGATCTTGGTGAGTTTAATCCTTTTGAAGCACTTTAGAAATATTGAATACATCATTGCTTGCCAACTATTTGACAGAGCCTAGGAAATCATTGGTTCTTCAAGACAAAGATTGTTTGCACGCCAAGCACTATACAGGAGTAGTCAATAAAAGGATTGAAATTCTTTGATTTTAAGACTTCAAAACAATATAATGAGTACATGGAATAATCAAAACTTATAATACCAATCAATGAATGCTTTTCCTATCAATGTTGCATTGAATAGAGAGTTTAATAATATAAACACCAGACCGTGTCTTCACGAGCAGAAAAGTGATTGTTTGTAAATAATTAAAATTTTATTGCTTGGTAGTTCATTACATTGTCTTCTTTGACCATACACACCTCCACACAAGAAGGACTAAAACCAAACCATAGGATGGTCTAGGAATTTAGAAGACATCCTTTATTACAAAGAAAAATAAAATATAGAACTCAAGTCCCAAAGCAAAACTGAATGGCCTAGGTACCCTACACCAATACACCCCCCATGTAAGTCAATATTCTGAAGTCCTTGAATCCAAGCAAATGTAAGTCAATAACACCAAATATATCACTTAGAAGTCTTGTGAAGATTCTTGGTGAGTTTAAGCCTTTTGAAGCACTTTATAAATATTGAATACATCATTGCTTGCCAACTATTTGACAGAGCTTCCTAGGAAATCATTGATTCTTCAAGACAAAGATTGTTTGCACGCCAAGCACTGTACAATAATAGTGAATAAAAGGACAAAAATTCTTTGATTTTAAGACTTCAAAACAATATAATCAGTACATGGAATAATCAAAACTTATAATACCAATCAATGAATGCTTTTCCTATCAATGTTGCATTGAATAGAGAGTTTAATAATATAAACACCAGACGATGTCTTCACGAGAAGAGAAGTGACTGTTTGTAAATAATTAAAATTTTATTGCTTGGTAGTTTATTACATTGTCTTCTTAGACCATACACACCTCCCCACAACTTCTAAGACTCCTCTCCCATAAAAATCACGTACAAAACTATTAGTAATTAGCAGATTAAATGCATATAATTACTAATAGATTAAGCATATTATTGCTATGCTTAATTTGATAATATCTATATCTATATCTATATCTATATCTATATCTATATCAATATCTATATCTATATCTATATCTATATCAATATCTATATCTATATCTATATCTATATATATATCTATATCTATATCTATATATATATTAAAAACTAACTTTGCTGTCACTTTTTGACGGTCAAACAATATACTTATCGACAAGAATACTATACACTCGACGACTATTCTAACCACTCATCGTCACAATTTTGACTGACATTGTTTTGTCATTTCAATGAGAATGCTATACACTCGATGACTTTTTCAACCATACTTGATCACAATTTAGACTATCGTTGGTTGCATAGATGAAAGGAATGGCCGATAATTCTTCCAGGTTGAAGTGATTATTTCGATGACGGTTCTGTTGATAATTCAACCACTCTAGATGTCATAATTTTGATGACATTATTATGTGTCAAATAATCGATTAAAAAACTTTGACAACAGTTATGGTCGGTGGGTTGACCAATTGGCATCTAAAAATTGACTAATCCTCATCGAAAAACAAGCTAAAATTTACTAGTGTAACTATATCTTGTACCATCCCATCAAGCTTTACTGTAGAACTGTCTACCAACTGGAGGACGATAGGTGTAGTCTTGAGGTTGGTAATGTTGAGTTTTTGCATAATATCTTTGGTCATAACATTTATAGCTTCTCCTAGGTCAATCAAGGTATTCTTGATGGCTTCTCCATTAATAATAACCTCAACAACATGGCTTCTAGGGTTTGAATACTTTGGGATAACTACTTTTCCAAGCATTATGTCCGCAAGTTTTCCTAATACATGTACGGTTTGTGGATCGATTCTTTTCCAACTAGGATTTTTAAAATAGGCTTCTTTGATGGCCTTTCCATAAGTGGGAACATCCTTGATTGTCTGAAATAATGGGATTTGAACATTAATGTTTTTCAGCTGATCAAGTATGTCAAAATTTGAATCCTCAAAAATCTTGGGGATTTCAGCTTGCAGCCTTTATGGAAAAGGAGGAGATGATTGCTAGGTTTTATGAGGTGTTGCGGTTGTTGGGACTATCGGAGTAGGAGAAGATACCTCTGGGGACACTTCTATTATAAAAGGAGGAGTAGGAGCAGGTAGTGTGGTACTTGACCCCAAATGGATGTCATTGGTATTGATGGCATGGGAAGGATATTGGGTAGGATTTGTTGCATATAAATTTTTATGAGGAACTAGAGGTCTATTTTTAGGATTTGGATGAGTCTGGGCAAGAAGATGAGTAGGACTTGGAGTAGTAGTAGTGGCTACGGGAGGTGGAAAAAGTACCTATTGTAGTGGCTAAGGAGGTGGTTGCAGAAATCCCTAGGGCTGATTTGGCCATTGCTGGCCTCCTCAACATTGTTGATTTTGTTGCCAATTTTCTAGTGGTGGTTGCCATGCTCCTTGGGGTTGTTTCCAATTCCCTTGGGGATTTTTCCATTTTTTATTTGGATAATTTAACCACTGAGGTTGAAGATTATTCCAAGGAGGGTACTGATAATTCATAGGAGGTTTTAATTGATTACTATAAAATGGACCACTAAATGTAAGAGGATCCTAAGGCATACCTTGTCATTGAGACCATGGCCTTCATTGTGCAACAAAGAATACTTTCTCATCCTCTCCTTACATTGGCTTGAAAACTGTGGGTAATTGTGAAGCCTCTCGATTAGAAACCATCTTACACCGACAATCTCTCTTCTTCTATCTGTAATGGGGGCAAATTTTTTCCAGAATAGCTTCAACCTCCTCATGTTTCTTTTTGGCTTGCATAGTATCTAGTTGTGTGGCCATGTTATTGACAATGTCCTACTTGAAGTTAGATAAGAGATGAGTTATCTCTATCCAAGAGGCTCCAACACCATTTAACTTTCCTATAGAAGAATGATATCCTTTCCCTTTCTTGGTAGTAGCTCGAGAGTAGTTGAGGCATATCTTTTTGATATCATCCCATGAAGATTGGGTGATATTCCCTCATGCCATCATGTCTAAGGCTTCAGTGCATCCCTCATTAATACCCCTCGAGAAGAGTAACTTTTGAGACTCTTGTTTGAGCTGATCCTAAGCATTCTTCTATAAGCTGAGAAAGAATCTTGACACATAGTCTTCAAGACTTTCATCCTCCTTTTACGTCATCTTAAAAATATCATCACCATCCATATCATTTCCTCTACAATAATCCTTATACTTGGTCAAGAAATTATTCTTCATTTCATCCTAATCATGAACAACATCCTGGCCTAGGCCCATAAACCATCTCAATGCAACCTATTTAAGATTTGCAGGAAATAATTTAAGTCTATGGGCGTCGGTGGTGTAATCATAACTTTGATAGAAGATATCAAACTTTAAGAGAAAGGTATCTAGGTCCTCTATCACAAGACCATAGAATTTAGGGAGAGATAAAGATGGGATGTTCTTGAGATTATTATTATCCCACTGATTAGTAATAGGAAATGGAAAAGTAGGAGGGTTCACCATCCTAGGCAGACCTCGAGGTTGATTATGTGTCTGGTAGATAACTAAAGGAAATGGATTTATTGCTTCTTGACTTCTCAAGTTAGCTAAGGATTAAACAAAAGGACTTAGTGCAAGATGTTCTTCAGGAAGGTAAAATCCTCAGGGTTTGCCTTCTAATGATGATGATGATGACAATGAGGTAGGAAGATTCACAATAGCATCCACAAAGTGACCCTCTTCTTCTTCTTTTAGCACAAAGATGTATTATAACTGGATGTTTGGTAGGAGTCTTCTTAGAGTGTCTCTTCTTCTATACATGCATGTAGCTGGAATGGAGGTTTGTGATATTATGGAAAATTTCTAGGAATGAAAAATAATTTACTCCAAAGAAAAGAAATAAAAGCATAAACTTGAAGATAATTATACAGATGGTTGAGTTAGAACTTGACTCGACACCATCCCTGACAATGATGCCAAAAATGATCAAGTTTTAGAAAGGAGTAAAAAACTAGGCTTATCACTAGGACTCATGGATTGGGCATCCTAACTGAGAAGCTATCCTCCTTGTCAAAAAACCTCATTTAATTATCAACCTAGGGATGTGCTACTTTAAATGGGCCAACAAAATATATGTACCGAGAACTGAATCAAACCATGCTATCCTATAATCACTGTAGGAAATAAATGATTTGAGAGATAAATGTAGAAATAATAAATCTTGAAGAATGAAAATCTTGAAGCTCCAAACCACTATGCTTCAACTATTCTACCACTTTGGCTATAGGAAGCAACAGCTAACTCGTGACTTTGGATACATGGACAGTTTCAACACTAGAATTGAAATAGAAGGATGCAGAAATGATAGTAAATGGAGCTATCTAATGTGGATTACTCACCAAGTGGTCCCCCTTGGATGAGTATCCATAACTCAATTACACAATATTAACTTTCAATACTTCAATATAATTGATTCAAGAATAAAGTAAAATTGTATTCATGAAAATTGGAAAATAACAGAATAAAAACATCTAACAACTAACTACTCACACCATAAAATAGGTGGAGATTTTATTAAAAATCTAGAAAGTAGGAAATGAATGTTAGGAAAGAATGCTGGATGTTGGTAGTCATTCTGTAGCAGTTTTTGTTGCATTCATGACTATGATTGTCATTGATGTCAACATAGTGATCTTCTGAAGACTAGTAGAGAAGTAGATAATGTTTTGATTACCGCACGTGGGATATTGTAGTTGGAGCTATGTGATGTTGATGTTATACTCTTTGATATGTTATTTGTCTATGGTTAAGAGTGCAGACACTAATTCATTGATTCATGAAAGTTATGAGTATTTTAGTAAAAGCAGTATTTAGGCAGTGTTCCCGAGTAGCGGTTTATGGAAATCGGATGATATCTCCTAATCAGGATGGAATTTGATTTTTCCTAGTTAAAGGGAAGTTTGAGACACATTGATAGTGACATGGTTCATAGTGAAAACTTTGAGGTCGCATGAGTGAAGAGTTATTGCATCTGGAAGCGGATAGTTTTGTGTAATTTTGATGTAGCGTATGAAAACTTTTATTTTGTAATTGTGTGCCAACTCATTTGTAATTATTTGAGTGTGGTATAAAGGAAGGAATGTTTTTCCTTATTGTATGTAGTTTTTAATATGAAAGAAGTGTGAGCATGGTTTTGGTTGCATGCGAATATAAGCATGAAGTGAAGAAAAGAGTCTAAGAGGTTGTGAAAGTGATATTGTGAAGGAAGACATGCGAAGTATAGAGATCTAGAATTGAGATCTGATGTAGCAGTGAGTGTGGTTTGGCATAGTAAGGAGGTAACATATTTCATATTATTCTACTAAATAATATTAAGGTTATTTGGACAGTGTGTTCAGTGATCTTACCCTGAAGCTGTTTGAGCAGTGGGTCCTTTTGTCTTCCATAACTCTTAACAGGGTTAGAATCTTTTAACATGGATTCAAAATCTCCTAATAGGGATTTATATGTACTGAATGTATTTCATAAGACTCCTAATAGAGTCCATCCTTTCACAAGGAATATTCATATTAGTGCATCTTTTGTGGGCATCATTCCCACTGGGGTTTACTCTTTGATCAAGAGGTTCCCTAGTCAACATATCTTATGTTATTGTGTCATTGTGTATGAATATCTTTGTATGGTTAGTAATTGCATTGCTTACATGGTCAAATGCTATTGAAGATGATAAAATTTATAATTATCTGATAAATGATTCACCCCCCCCCTCTCAGTTATCTTGGTGGACTTTACTTTCTAACAATTGGTATCAGAGCGGCAGGTCCTTGAAAGGAAAGTTTAACAGTTTAAGGAGATCCATGGTGAATTTTAGGAAAGAAAGCCCTAAGTTTGATGGAGTAAATTTTGATAGCTAGAAAGAAAAGATGAAGACACATCTATTATGTTTAGGACCAAGCTATTGGTTGATTACAAAGAATGAAAGGACTATAATTGAAGAAGACAATCTTGAAACAAGTACTAAAGATGAGGTAGATCTATTCATGTGTAACATACTTGCAAGAGAAGCACTTTTGACAACACTTCCGGAGAATGAATATAGTCAGGTAAAATGTTTTAAAAATTTAATGAAATTTGGAAAGCTTTACACTCTACTTTTGAAGGTGATGAACATGCAAAAAGAGCTAGATTACATAATTGGATATGTGCATTTGAAGATATTAGAATGATGGAAGATGAATCTGTTAGAAGCTATATTGGTAGAATGTCAAAAATTGTTGCAGGGATAAAATCTTGTGGAGGATCAAAGATAGAGAATGAAGTGATATGGAAAATTCTGAGGACATTGACTTCTGTATTTAAGCAGACAACACAAATGATTGAACAAGTTATACCTTGTACTACAAACTTTACAAGAGAGACTCTTCTTGGAAGATTGGAAGCAGTAGAGACGAACCTGAGGTTATCAGGATACTTACCTAGAATGGAGACAACATTTAGTGCTCTTAGTATTTTCCCTACTTTGTCAAGAAGTACCAGTGTGAGTGGAGATTATGCCAGCAACAGTAGATCTAAAAATGAAGAAGATAAGAAGATTGAAGAAGGTATTGCATTGCTTGTGAAAAGAGAACCAGACGGTAAGAAATTTTTTAAATGTTGGAATTTTCAAGAATATGGTCATTTTGCATCTAAATGTCTTAAGAGAGTTAAGAAGTACAAAAATAATTTCAAGCCTAGAAGATTTAAGGAATGTTATTATGCTAATGATGAAGATCTTGAAGCTAGTATAGAAAGAACTTTGAGTGAAAGTGATACCGAGAATAATGATGAAATAGGATTTGTAGCAATTAAAGAAGAAAATTCTAAATCTGATGTTAAAGAAGAAAAAGCATTAGTTTCCCAAGTTGAAAAGAAAGCTGATTGGATTATCGACAGTGGTTGTTCACATCATATGACTGGTGATATGAAGAAGTTCATAAAGTTTAACAATTATGATGGAGGAGTTGTTAGAGTTGGTAACAATGCACCTTGTTTGATTAAAGGTATAGGATCTATTACTCTTGATGGAAAGACTAATATTGATGATGTTTACTTTGTTGATGGATTGAAACATAATCTTTTGAGTGTTGGATAGTTAGTGGATAAGGGATATTGAGTTTGGTTTATTGAGAAAACTTGCGTGATAAAGGATAAAGATGAAAATCTAATTGGAACTAGATCTAGAACCAGAGGTAATGTATTTTAGTTGAATCCTACTGAGATGACATGCTTAATTACTAAAATTTATGACAGTTGGTTATGGCATAGAAGGTTTTGTCATATAAAGTTTGATAATATTGTGAAAGTGAGTACTACACTTGCAGTAAGAGATTTGCCTAAAATTATGAAGCCTACTAACATGATTTGCAAAGAATGTGTGATGGCTAAGCAGAAGAGAAGTTCATTCCCTAGTAAGAAGTTCACATCGGCAGAGAAGTTGAAGATTGTTCATACAGACTTGAGCTGTCCTACCAAGACTAGAGGATTCTATGGAGAAAGGTATTTTATGATTCTTATTGATGATTTTACAAGAATGATGTGGATTGCATTTCTGAAAGAAAAATCTGAAGCATTTGATAAGTTTAAGATCATTAAGAATAAAGTTGAGAATGAATCTGGAATGAAGATTAAATGTTTGAGATCTGATAGAGGTGGAGAATTTACTTCTAGAGAGTTTAAAACCTTTTGTGAAGTGAATGGTATTAAGAGACACTTTTTAGCCCCTAGAACACCTGAACAAAATGGTATTGCAGAAAGAAGAAACAGGTTAGTAACTGAAGCAGCAAGAGCTATGTTATTTGATAATGACTTGGTGAAGACATTTTGGAGAGAAGCAGTGAATACAACAGTATATACAATGAACATAGTACAAATCAGAGTAGACACATATAAGACACCTTATGAATTATGGTTTGGACATGCACCCTCAGTTAAGTATTTTAGAATTTTTGGAAGCAAATGTTATATAAAGAGAGATGATGATATTGGAAAGTTTGACCCTAGAAGTGATGAAGGTATTTTTCTTGGATATTCTTTGAAGAGAAAAGCATATAGATGTTACAATAAGAGAACTAAAACTATTGTTGAGAGCGCAAATGTTAAAGTTGATGAGAAGTTTAAAATTCAGGAAAGAATGCTTGATTATGAATCTGATGAAGAAGCTAATCCTCAGCCTAACATTGAAACTACTGAATTATTCTATGAGACTGACAGTGAATTGTTGAATGAGAATCATACTGCAGAAGAAACCAGAGAAGAATCTAGAGAAGAATCTACAGTTGAAGGAAGATCTATGACTATGACACCGAACATGTATCTATCTAGACATCATCCCGTTGAAAAAGTTATTGGAAGTTTGGACAGAGGAGTTATGACTAGAAATAAGGTACATTTATGTTTGATTTCTCAAATTGAACCTAAATCTACTAATGAAGCTTGTGAAGATGAACATTGGATTAATGCTATGAAAGAAGAACTAGATCAAATTGAAAAGAACAAGACACGGGAATTGGTTCCTAGACCTAAAGACAAGAATGTGATTGGAACTAAATGGGTATTCAGAAACAAGATGAATGAACAAGGAGAAGTAGTAAGAAACAAAGCAAGATTAGTATGTAAGGGATACTCGCAGCAAGAAGGAATTGACTATGAAGAAACCTTTGCACTAGTAGCAAGACTTGAAGCAGTAAGAATGTTTTTGGCTTATGCAGCTTTTAAGAAATTCAAAGTGTATCAGATGGATGTGAAGTCCGCAATTCTAAATGGTGAATTGGAAGAAGAAGTCTACATTGAGCAGTCTGAAGGTTTTCCTTTGACTCAAGAAGGAGATATGGTATGTAAACTGAAGAAAGCATTATATGGACTAAAGCAAGCACTTAGAACTTGGTATGCTAGATTGGATAAGTATTTGTTGAAATTGGGATTCACTAAAGGAACAACAGATAGTAATCTATACACAAAAGAAATTGAAAATGGAATGTTAGTTATAGTTATTTTGTTGATGACATTATCTTTGGAGGAGAAGATGAAGCTAGTGACAAATTTGTTGATGAAATGAAGACTGAATTTGAAATGAGCATGATTGGTGAGATGAAATACTTTTTGGGATTACAAATAACACATAACAGTGATGGTATCTTTGTTAGCCAGACAAAGTACTTGAATGATTTGCTGAAAAGATTTGGAATGGAGAACTGTAAACCAGTTGGAACACCTATGGTTACAGGACACAAACTATCAAGCAAAGATGAAACACCAGCAGTTGAGCAAAAGAAATACAGATCCATGATTGGAGGATTGCAGTACTTAACACACACTAGATTGGATATACAACATTCAGTTGGAATGGTAGCAAGATTTCAAGCTAAACCTAGAGAGTCACATTATGCAGCAGCAAAGAGGATATTGAGATATTTAAGAGGCACAATGGACTATGGATTATCGTATGAAAAATATGATGATTTCACCCTATGTGCATATACAGATGCTGATTGGGGAGGTAGTGTTGATGATAAGAAAAGCACCAGTGGTGGAGCCTTTTTTCTTGGAGGAAGATTAGTTTCCTAGTTGAGCAAGAAGCAAAATTGTATTTCACAGAGTACAACATAAGTAGAATATGTAGCAACAGCAAACAATTGTAACCAAATAATTTGGATAAAGCAGATGCTGAAGGATATTGGAATTAAGTTTGTTGAGCCTATTGTCATACATTGTGACAACACCAGCACAATCAGTATGTCTAAGAATCCTGTTTTACATTCTAAGACTAAGCATATAGAGATCAAGTATCATGTTATAAGAGAGAAAGTAGCTGAAAAAGAAGTCAGACTGGAGTACATAAGCACAAAGGAATAGATAGCAGACATATTTACAAAGCCTTTGCCTAAGGATACATTTGAGTATCTGAGAGGTATGCTTGGGGTTATGCCCCAACCTACTTTTGAGTAATGATGCAGGTGGTTGCATCCATCCAGTGGTATATGAGCCCTATCTTTTTCTAGATTGGATGTTGGTACTTCCTCTATGGGGGAGTATGTGTATCTGAGCTGAGTCATGAGGACTCTTGTGAATGTATTTTCTGAAATATTGTCTTTTGACATTGAGTTGTTGTTGACATAGTGATGAAATTTTTGTCATTGATGTCAATGGGGGAGAACTGTACATGAAAAACCCTGTGTACCATCTGTTGGAGAGAACTTAATAGGATAACGAAGCAAGATTTGATTGATGAAGAAGATTTGAAGAACTTTCAGAGTATCAGTGCAGTAGTGCAGTAGTATTGGATTTTTGGAACATTGGATATTTTTCATCTATGTTTCCATCAATGCCAATGGGGGAGATTGTTAGGATTGTTAGGAATGAATGCTGGATGTTGGTAGTCATTCTGTAGCAGTTGTTGTTGCATTCATGACTATGATTGTCATTGATGTCAACACAGTGATCTTCTGGAGACTAGCAGAGAAGCAGAAAGTGTTTTGATTAGCGCATGTGGGATATTGCAGTTGGAGCTATGCAATGTTGATGTTATACTCTTTGATATGTTATTTGTCTATGGTTAAGAGCGTAGATAGTAATTCATTGATTCATGAAAGTTATGAGTATTTTAGTAAAAGAAGTATTCAGGCAGTGTTCCTGAGTAGCGGTCTATGGAAATCAGATGATATCTCCTAATCTGGATGGAATCTAGTTTTGTGCAGTTAAAGGGAAGTTTGAGACATATTGATGGTGATGTGGTTCATAGTGCAAACTTTGAGGTTGCATGAGTGAAGAGTTATTGCATCTGGAAGCTGATAGTTTTGTGTAATTTTGATGTAGCATATGGAAACTTTTATTTTGTAATTGTGTGCCGACTCATTTGTAATTATTTGAGTGTGGTATAAAGGAAGGAATGTTTTTCCTTATTGTATGTAGTTTGTAATATGAAAGAAGTGTGAGCATGGTTTTGGTTGCATGTGAATATAAGCATGAAGTGAAGAAAAGAGTCTAAGAGGTTGTGAAAGTGATATTGTGAAGGAAGACATGTGAAGTATAGAGATCTGGAATTGAGATCTGATGTAGCAGTGAGTGTGGTTTGGCATAGTAAGGAGGTAACATATTTCATATTATTCTGCTAAATAATATTAAGGTTATTTGGATAGTGTGTTCAGTGATCTTACCCTGAAGCTGTTTGGGCAGTGGGTCCTTCTGTCTTCCATAACTCTTAACAGGGTTAGAATCTTTTAACAGGGATTCAAAATCTCCTAACAGGGATTTATATGTACTGAATGTATTTCATAAGACTCCTAACAGAGTCCATCCTTTCACAAGGAATATTCATATTAGTGCATCTTTTGTGGGCATCATTCCCAGCAGGGTTTACTCTTTGATCAAGAGGTTCCCTAGTCAACATATCTTATGTTATTGTGTCATTGTGTATGAATATCTTTGTATGGTTAGTAATTGCATTGCTTACATGGTCAAATGCTGTTGAAGATGATAAAAGTTATAATTATCTGATAACTGATTCACCCCCCCTATTAGTTATCTTGGTGGACTTTACTTTCTAACAAGGAACTGCCACAATAGGTAAGAAGAATAGATCTAGCCTCTCACCATTTCCTAGATTTTCTAAAGAACAAAATAACTTCTTTGATCCAATCTTTTCCCAGCTACTTCCAACTTCATCCTCTCAGAACTGTAACCTTAGTTGTATTAGCTCCTTCGTTGATCGGCTCACTGCAGGACTGGGTATGGTTGTCCAATGCATGAGCGCATTCACCTAGTCATCCCTCTTTAGTAACCATAATCTGCACCAAAGTGTTAGAATACAAACATCCAAGATAAAATGTAAACAAACATGCATACATACATTTTCATCCGAACAAATAACTACCTATAAAAACATAATCATAAAATTATCATACTTAATATAGCATTTATTGATAGGTATGCATGTCAAAGTATTAAAAACATATAAGATGTCTTCATGGATGTATTCCACTTAATGTCATAAAAATAGAAGATTAGTTTGGAGCAAAGTATAATACAATAAGAAACAGGGCATGGAAAAACTATCCTAGGGATTTAAAAAGATGACATAAAGATGCCTTATCAATCTATATCAAGAAAATTGACTCCTTGACTTAATTTACAACCAGATTCCGTAGGAGTTCCAACTGGTTTACTTTCATCCATTTGAAATCTTTTGAGCATGTCTTTGGCATATTTCATTTGAGATATAAAGATAACCTTTCTAAATTGAAAAACTTATAGTCCTAGAAAGAAAGATGGTTCTCCTAGCATGGGCATTTCAAAGTTAGATTGCACAATGTGAGGAAATTCAGAGTACATATCAATGCCATTACTTCCAAAGTTAATAGCAACAACATAAACAACAACTACAAGAATACTGTCACCTTTGGTCTTTAAATACAAATTGCTATCAACACCATCTTTTGTGAATCCTTAATCATGTAAATGTTTGTCCAGTTTATAGTACCACGCTTTGGGTGCTTGTTCAAAACCTTTAGGTTGTTCCATATAAACCACTTCTTGTAGATCACCATTTAAAAAAGTTGTTTTAACATCCATTTGAAACACTTTAAATAATTTAAAAAAGAGAAAAAATAGAAAATTCATTATAGCTTCAATTTTGGCTACAAGAGAAAATGTTTCATCAAAATCAATACCCACAATCTTGAGAGTGACTCCAAAATGTAGTTACTTTAAAAAAAAATAAAAAATTGGTTTGTTTCATCAAATTTTTTTATGTTGAACAAATTAAATAGTTGCTATTTGAAGTTATTAGTGGTGTCGCTAGAAGAAGTTCCTGCCATTCAAGGTCGTGTGAAAGGTATGATTAGATTTCCATACGCATGAAACATGCGGGCGTGAAAAAGAGCATTTCCTCCAGTTTGCAATTTGTCATGTCCCCATTTTGGAAATAAAACTTAAATATAAATTATAATCATTATACAAATTATAAATATTAATGATTGAATATGAACTAAATAAAAAAATAATATAATACAATGATAATTAAAGATTACCATTATAAATATAATAGAATACATAAAAGATATAATATAATTCTAGAATATTAAATATAAAAATAAATAAATAAACATAATTGTGATATAATATTATTATGATTACAACATAAATAATAATATAAGCGTAAATGATTATAATCCGAAATGAATAAATAAATTAACATTAACTAATCTATTATTAATATATCATAATATGATATACAATAATATTAATAGAATATGTAAAAATATAATAATATAATGGAAAATATTTATTAAAATAAATTAATGATTAAGAAGTCGGTGACCATTGACGCATACGAGTCCACACGGAGGATACAACAGGGAGGGGAGGAATACGAATGCTCAGCATGCGATGAGGTTAGAGACAGATACGAGCAAGGAAAGATAGGAGAAGCATACGGGATTCAAATACAATGGAAATGCAAAAGAATAATAAATCAAGATCATGGGAAGAGTATCGAGCATCTGCCGAACATAGAGCGTAGGAGACGGAGACATAAGATTGTATCAATCATTCATACTGGCGCAGAACGTAGATGATAACATCGTATAGTACATCATCTTGAATGGACATCACTGCAACAATCAAGATTGCTATACTCAAAGACCCCGATGCTAAAAAATACATATCTCGCACTCATTCTGAATCACGATGGACATAAGATACAGTCCAATCTCTAGCTTTCATTAGCGTTTATCATGTTAATCGATAATCCTGGTCGACGGGATTCCTGAATCAATGATCACCACCGAACATCACAAACTCATTTAGGAATATTGAAATTTTTGGGGTTCAACAGAGTTTTTAACACTGTAAGAGTGGGCAATCAACCCGCCTACCGCAAGCAGTGCACATAAGTAAATTGTATTTCAAATACGACACCTCTGAGAGAAGTAAAGACACAGAGATAATTCAGACACATATACAGTTGATTATCACAAGATAGAATTGTGAGAGGTGTAAAGACACAGAGATAATTCAGACACATATACAGTTGATTATCACAAGATAGAATTGTGAGAGGTGTAAAGACAGAGATAATTCAGACACATATACAGTTGATTATCACAAGATAGAATTGTGAGAGGTGTAAAGACAGAGATAATTCAGACACATATACAGTTGATTATCACAAGATAGAATTGTGAGAGGTGTAAAGACACAGAGATAATTCAGACACATATACAGTTGATTATCACAAGATAGAATTGTGCCCCTAAGCTAATTGAATGTTAAAGACCAAGTCTTGGCATAGCTCTAATCGTCCAATCTAAGACCAGAAGGATACTGAAAGTTTGAAAGGATCATTCCTAACATTGCATTATTATAGTGATGGAAGTATGGAAGTTGATATATACAAATAAATTCTTACTATCCTCCAAAGTCTTTTAAGTATAAGTCCTAGCAGAAGAAATCTTTTGCAATTGAATTTGAAGAAATTTGTCCCAAATCCCATAAGCTCTAACAAGGGACATTGCACAATTCATCAACACCACACACGCAAAGGATTCTTCAAATTTCGTTCCACTGAGTAAAAATTGATAAGAAAAAGAAATCATGATTTGGATTACACAGAAATTTGTGTTTCAAACATTAAGAGCTTGAGAACTCGCTGGAGTAGTTTTTTTTCATTTTAACGAGCCACTGATTGCATTAGTCTTACCAAATTAAAATAGAGAGGGACTCACACAACTTGTTAACCATTTAACATTTTCTCATCTTGAGAATGACCAAACATTGTATCATCACATTTTATTTTCTCATATGAATGAAAAACAATTTCGATGCAAATTTAAACACTGACCCTTTTCAGTTTGTGATAACCTTGATAACATATTTACAACATTTGCAATAATTAATATTTAAATCATTTTATTGTAAATGATTTAATTTTTTTGACCCCAAACTCGTCACAACCCATTTTCCAATAAAATATTATTATTTAAACTACTACATGATTTAAATAATAATAAAATTTAAAATCATGTTTGAGGGCAAATAATTTGAATTCTTTTGGAGGCAATGTCGGGTCCCCTTATGGGCTTGGCTAATTTTTTTTCATTTAGATTCAACTAGGATTGGAAATAACTTGAAACACCCTTAATGTGCACTCAAAATCAAACACACAAGGTGTATGACAATTGAATTTTGAATTCTAACTATTCTACTAAGTGCCTAAAATAAGCACAAGGCCTATGAAAATGCCTTCGAAAATTGATCAAAACATGCCATGAGACCTTGGAAATTGGCGGGCACATAGATTTGTATACTAAGAATCACCATGTAAAATGTTTTTTCTTGATGATGCATGAGGCGAGATATTTTAATCACCAAATCCCCTACTTTGTTATCTCTACAAGTAGACATGTCAAAATACAACAAACTTCATTTCATTTGGACTTGGAAAAAATAGTCTAAAACCTTGCAATTGAAGACGGGGGATCATTTATATCAGACAAATGAAGAAATCCATCTTCTTGGCATAAAACTCATTTGGTACCAAAGTATTAACATTAAAAGTAGGACATCTAGAAAACACAACCCTGTGCAAATTGTGAAACTGAATAGAATGCATTTGTATTGGACTTGGAAAATCAACAAATAAACTCCAAAGACTCTGAAAATGTGCGCATGAGTTTATTTACATAATGTCATTGCAAATAAGAAATTGGTTTCTCATGAAAATCAACGGATCAATTATTATTAACCATTAAATTTGGTCCTCTGATAACTTTGGCAAAGTAAAGTTAGGGAATCTAAATAAATTGTGTTTGGTTTTGACTTAAAAAAAACATCAAATAAAGTCATTGGGCCTTAAAAATGGGCACAAGGTTTCACCAATATGTTGTCCATGTAGGGGAATAATTTTTTTGTCATAATGATCAATTGGGAAAAGTGAGTCCCCGAAGTAGGTCTTCTGGATAATTCTAATAATGTGTAAAATGCAGATCTTAGCTAGACCCTCAAATCAAGTGCTTCAAAAACAAGTCTAATCTGACTTGGAGGGATACAAAATGGAAAATGTGCTTAATGATAATATTTGAACACATTCCCAAGCCTTTCATTCACTGGGCTTTAAATTATTGTCTCTCAAACTAGGTCATTCAAAATAATTTTTAGGGGTGTACTTATATGTCTTAGTCAATTTTTCATCATATGCACTTTAAATTTCTTCAACATTTGAAAGCACCAATAGTTGCTCTAGTTGGGGATGTATGCCCCTTGAAGGCATATCAAGAATTTAGATCTCTAGTGAAGAAGACCGAATATTTATTCCATTGGGTTCCTTGACTAAAAAGTCAGACATATACTGCAATTGGCAGCTTTGGGCCATGAAAGACGTAGAACCAATATTTTCCTTTGTCATGTATTTGCTTTTCATCAAATATCAATATGAAAAATCCAAAAAAATCATTGTAAAGCATCCAATCATATATACTACAACTGACATCATTCATCCTTTTTTATCACACTCAGCATACTTAGCATCCGTTAGTATCTTAAAATCATGTATACATTAAAACACCTCATAAGCTAAAACATGCATTTGTCATACAACATGATACATATTCACACACAACATGACATCCTTCATTATCAATCCCATTACAATGCTTAGTAAAAACTTCAATTAGCTAATTTGAGAATTCAAAGCATGCATACTCTACCTTAATACTGGCATTATTAAAATTTTCCACACCACGAGTTTACACATTAAGGAAAAAATTATCAGATTCATTTCCATATATCCCATGCAAATGTTCAACAAATTATTTAAGCTTAGATAATTTTTATTGCATGTTTGGTTTATTTCCTGAACCATTATTTACATCCATATAAGAACTCTCGAATGAGGACTTATACAATTTCAGAAATCTCTCATCCTCAAGATCATTACAATAACCCTTGAAATCCTTATCATTGTTGTTATGAACTTTTTAACTCTCACTAATCACATTAGTTTCAGTTGTATGGTGGTATTATTCATGAAATTTAAATGACTTTATCTAACTGAATTCATCTTTACTCAACTCCATTTCATGAAAAAGTTTATTGATGATCATGTTTTCTTTATGCAAGCCTTCCATAACAAGAATGGACACAACTTCTTGATCAACATTAAGGCATCCTTCATTATTGTAAAAATTGTGCTCAAGTTCACATGCACTATGCTGGTCTTTATTAGATTCATCATCACAATCATATGCAAAATTATCAAAAATTGGAAAATCTAATGTCATTTTCATCAACCCTATTATCTTGTTTACACGATGAGATAACATTTGCATCATCTAAAAATATTTCATCCTTATAATAAAATGGATTTGAAAAATGATAAGAATTACATTCAACAACGTCATTGTAGAATATTGTATGACTTTCTTCCATGGTTTCATCATATAACGGATTCAGAAAAATTTGAAAATCACTTTTAGATTCACTGTGCTAATCTTTTAATTGGCCCTATTCTATTGTGTTTTCATATAGTGGGTTTGAGAACTCTTGAAAGAAACTCACAACTGGACATACCATCCTATATGTTGATCATAATGAATCTCCTCACTTGTATTAGGAATTACCTCTTCTTGAAGCACATTCACCCCTTCTATTGGTATGCTTCCATGATTATGAAAATCAGACTCATAATCAACCTCATAAGCAGAAAGGGGATGAGAAGATTCAACACATTCATTATTAGTACAAGAAAGGATTTCAACATCATCACCACATTATGAAGCTACAAGTGACTCCCTTTCAAATTCATATAGACCATCATGGACTCTAGGAAAACAAACATCCTAAAAAATATCATGAGGCGCAAACACATAATGTGAACTAGTAACATGATCATCATTTTCAACAAAGTTGTCAACATTCATGTACATATAATCATCACACTTCAATTGCTACCCACATGAGAAAGAATGCATGACATCACTTGTGTTAATATCCTTGTACTCTTCAGTTGAATAACTAATAATACATGAATTCCCTTTAACCTCATATGATAAAATACATCCATTGTTAATAAGTTTTATTGTTTTCATGTAAATCAAACTTTGAATATGCACTATAAAGTTTTCAAGGGTCTCATACTATTGATAGAAATTATTAGTCTCAATCTAATATGTAGTGGTGAGTTGTACATCACTAAGGGTAGTAAACTGATCTTCATGGGAGGTGTTAATTTTAGGAACTTTTACACTAGATGTATGTTCATATGCATAGCCTTGAATAGGTACATGAGAAGTGATTAGATTTTGAAACACATCAAATTAAGTCATGTACATTCCTTCATCAAGTGGCTCATTAACAACATTTGAGAAGCCATTACCAACTTTTGGGGATGGAATAAAACTTGGGGCAACAAGCTAGTAATTACTTGGAATATCATTGCCAACCTTTGAGTTGCACCTTTCGTTTGCATATGAAGCCTTATTCATGGGTTTGAGCCTTCTAATCATCCATACTTAGAAACCATCTCCATGTTCATATCAATCTAAAAATGCTAATGAAAACTTGTTGGGTCCATTCCTTAATCAGCAACTTAGTTTCTTGTCAAATACACCCAAATGATAACTAGTTCCATTCCATTATGGGGTCTACATCTCTTAGGAATCCTTCTTAAATATTTCATAAATTTGAGTTTGAATTTGGGAACTAGCTCACCATTCTTGATATGGATATCCATAAAATTATTAATGACTAAGAACTCAAATTATTTTAGAAAATTGTTCAATAAAAACTCATTTAAGGTCACTCCAAGAGAAGATTGAACATAGTAGAAAACTTGAGAACCATTCCCTTGCATCTTTCTATAGATATTGGATAAAAAATATGATGAGGACATCCTCATGATCAATTTCATAATCATCTATTAGCTCACTGAATCTATGAAGGTTCTTGTTTGCGGGTTCATACTTTAAACCATTGAACTTTGGCATCTCACTTCTTATTTTAGCTGGTATAACATTTGGGAAACCATGTATGTCATTGAACTCTATATCCTTATATATTTCAATTATGAAATCTCTTTTTAGATTACACATTGGAGGCTTATTACATGGTTTGATTGCATTGGGAACCACACAAGGATGGACAAACTAAAATATCATTACACTTACACTTTTACAAATTCTCTTCTACAACAAGATACCTTACATAACACATGATGCATGACAGTTTACAAATAATAAAATGCTCAGATCTCATTTCAATGAGCATAAAATCATGAAACATGCATACTTCTCTTCATAATAGAAAAAATGAAAATAATAACTGAGAATCATGTCAAACTACCACTAATATTTTCATAATTTAGTGCTCAAATCACTTAATAGGGAACTTTGTCATTTCAAAAATAAGAAATACTTGGAAGATTGCAGCAATTGTACATGTCTTCTTTCATGGATGAAAATTTTGTAGATCTTAAATATCTCTTCACATTTTCAGGTTCTTGTAGATAGAAAGTCACAACCTCCTTTGAGGAAAAATTTCAAATTGCTAGAAGCCATTTGCGACACATTCATTCTGGGTTTTCTCCAAATCGTAGAGTCACACAAAAATACTTTTAGATTTTTTGTAATAAAAATTTCTCCAAGCTGAAAAATTATAGATATGAAGCATATTTCAGATTCTAGAAATAATTCTTGACTCTTTTCATTAGATATTTCAATGGAATCCCCAACGGAGTCACTAGTTTGATGGTTCCTCCAATTGATGATGAAGATAACACTAAAGATTTTCCTTCTCTTGTCAACAAGTATCTTAAATCAGTGGCCAATTAACAAGGATTACTCAAGAAATGAGGAAATCCTCCTACTCTTTAGGCTTTGTAGGACCTATGTGGATGACCCTTTGTAACATTTATGGATCTTTACAAGGGTTGAACAAATGCTACATCTAGCAGATAGCTCACAGCTGAATGGATCAACATACATAAGAACATCCTCATAATTGGCTCTATTTTGAGCATTTTCATTTAATACATCCATGAGATTTGAAAACTCTACTAACACAAACAGAAAGTAAATATTATTTGATGATTTTCAATGTTTCTAAAAATAGAACAAGCCATGCATAGACCAATGCCCTACCCTAACAACATAGTCAAATATAAGACTGTAAATGAGAACCTACAAGAAAACATAGTTAACTAATAGATTGACAACATGTCAATGCCTAGCATTAACATATCCACTCATGTCATTATGGAATTCTTCTTATAAATCCACATAATGTATTAAATGAATAACTGTTCTTTGAACAAATTATTTTAACCCTATCCTTGGGATAAAACTATGAGCATACAACACAAACTACAATAAAATCTACAATGACAAACTTGGAAAACCTTAATATTTTGAGTTCATACATTTGAAACACATCATCCTAGAGATAATTTTATACTATTAGTAACACTAATGCATATATTGGTTCACCCTTGCTCATAAATTAAGCAATTATAGTACATACATGATTCAATATGCAACTCAAATCTCAAACACTACCTATTTACATGCTTAAAGCAAAAACTTCAGAACCCGTACAAAAGAAAAGGAAAGAGAAGATATAGAAAAGAGACTAGCTATAGATTCATTCTAATTTTAAAACATACCTCCTCACACATCTCATTTGAAAAAATGTTTACACCCTCTTTCATCTCACTAACAATATTTGATGCTTTCCTTTGATTTGCATTCTACTTTATAATTGAAAATACCATCTAATTCCCCATTTTGTTTGTCTTCTGGGAATTCCACTCATCCAAGTCCCTTTACAAAAGCCTTTAATCCTAGGTGAAAATATTGTTGGAGTATTGAGAACATTTAGAGGGGGTGAATCAATGTTCTAAGATTCAACTTCAAGTCAATTTTTTAAACACGACTAACTGACATATCTGTTTATGTCAAATGTGGCTATCCATTAACATTATGAACCAGATCAACATGAAAATAAAAAATCTCATCAAGGAATCATAACACAATGTTTTTCATGAGTGGAAAACCCTCATACATATGAAAAACCACACGTAAAATGCCTCACTAGCTTAATCAAAAGATTTACTATTTACAAAGCCTCTTTAGCTAATATATCTCATTAATAAATGAAAGTACCTCACTTAGTGTCTCACTAGCAACACAACTTTAAAATTTTGAAATTAAATAGAGAGAGTATCATCTTTATTTTAGTATGTATCATTTCCTAAGCTTCTCATTTCCCTTTAGATTAAGGAATTCACGCAATCACCATTGTGTATAATACTATACGGTTCATCATATAATGATGTATACAATTTATTCTCATATATATGAACCAAATGCATACAACATTATAGAAATACTTTATAAAAGAATGATATATGCAACTTCTATCCTCTGAATCAAGAAGTTGATCTATGCAACATAAACCGAGTATAACATAGATTAAGAGATCTCTGTGAATGGAAGATAACCCAATATATCTCAGTTTGGATTATACAATAAAAGCCTCTTTTCTAAAAAATGTTCTTCAAAATCAAGAACACTCTCTATAGAGACTGAATCCCATTAACAGTATAAGGAACCTCCTTTAAAAACACATTCACACAAAATCATATTTCTAGTTGATTTCCATAACTGAAATAACAACTACAAGAATAAAGCATTTACACAATGATTTAAAAATTCCCATCATAATTTCAAACCAACTAAAGAAAATCTTCAACAAAAACTATGTAGGAAAATGTTTTCCAAAACTGTCACTGCAATGAAATAACTTAGCAACCCAACATCAAACTATGGTTAAGAAAATGTTACCAGAAAATCATGCACTATAGTATAAATAGTTGATATCACCTAAAAAATTAAAACCAACACCTTGCAACTGCCTTTCAAAAGACTCCATACTCTAGTGCAGCCACACTCTCCACAAAATTTGTCATGTCCTAGCATTTGTTCACCAAGCCACACCTAGGGTTTACACCCATGAACAAACAAAACTAAATAATGCTTCAAAGATAGTGTCTTCAATGCCAAAGACTTAATAATACTATTGATACTTAAAAAATAATAATGTATATGCACTTAAAACTAAATGCTAGGCATTGAAATCCATCTAACAACAAACATAATATCCAATCAATGCCTTTCGATACTCATAATGAGTATTATGCACAAATTAAAAAAGATAATATCATTGCCATATTTCATGTCATAGTGTGACTTTTGTATACCATGGTTACAAGTTTATACCAAACTAATTTCGAATTTAATGTCAAGATCAAATTGTCAAGCATTTTTCCATCACCACATAGTCTAATACCACTTCTTTTACAAGTAGGTTACTATTAATTATTTATCCTTGCGTAATGTAGGCTATTGATAACTTATCGATCTTGTATAAATAATCCATCGATAACTTCTTAATGAAATATTGATAAGATATCAATTTCTTATTAATGACAAGATGTATAAGTTTCCAATACCATAATAATAATAAGTATACTTAATGAACCACATGAGGAAAATGAAAACTATGTTAACATCCTTATCAATAACATTGATATCAATCCCTTATCAAAGATAATGATGCCAAGGATTATCAACAAGAAAGATCACCATTCATTGAATGATACCAAGAATATGACAAATCAAATATAATCAACATGTAATGTAAATCAGACAATTTATCTTGTATACATGTCCACTGAAATGAAAACAATGACTGATCAATGTGTTATAAACTAAATTTTTTTACCAATATCAATGTCATGTTGATCAAAGCCAAAAACCAATCTAACCAATATTGATACCAATGTCAAATCCAACTAAATGTATCACTGTGTACCATTACCAATCAAGAATACATGTTCATAATGAAGCTACTACCACCCACAATGATCATGTACTCTAAATGTAACCAATATCTAATGTACCAAAGGAACAATCATCAACATATATGCCTGTATATAAGAAATGTCTAATGTATCAAACAATAACATGCATCAACATGTATACCATAGTGTTACCATAGTGTCTTTTAGCACCAAGGACAAAAAAAAAAGGGAAAAAAGAACAAAAAACTCCACCTTTTCTAGTAGTAATGAAAAAGGAGATGTGAGCATAAGGTCATCGAAGATACCACTAAACGATCTTCGATACTCGCAAAAGCACTAGTAAAAAAGAACCAAAGATAAAAATTAGATATGTAGAAGAGCATGATATGAAAGACATGCAGAGAATGTACAAAGGTATCATTGATTAAAGAGATAAGCTAGAGACCATTTCCTAGTATAGGAAGAAAAAATCACTATCCAACCATATGAAGAGTAAAGAATCTTAAGATAAGAACAAAAATAAAAAACATGTAAGGCAAGGATAAAATATAAGTATGAATAGCTCCACCTGAACCACTACAAAATCTAAATTAGTGAAGAGAACTAAGGGAGAGAACACCGAGTCTATCCCCTAAAGATTCAAAAGTTTCCTTGAGAAATGACTGTAAAAAATATTCGTCACTTTTTCAACTGATGTCACATAGTCCAGAAAGACTTCGGTGGACAAAACCATTTTCCTTATAAAATGATACGTAATAGAAATGTTTTTAGATTTGAAATATTTGTAGTACCTATGTTGTCACACAAAATGTGCAAAGGTTGAGATACTTGCAATTTAATATGTTTTAAAGTTTGAATCATCCATAAGACCTAAGTACAAAATGTGGAAGCAACAATAAATTCTACTTCAGTAGTTGATAGAGATACAAAGTCTTGTTTCTTGTTGTGCCATGCTACCAACTGTCCACCCAAGAAAAATGCAACTCCAAAAGTGCTCCTTCTATCATTAATACATCCTTCCCAGTCAACATTAGAATAAGAATGTAAACTAAAATCATCATGTCTTAGATACCATAAACCATAACCAATAGTACCATTTATATAAATCCAAGTATCCTTTTTGTTGCATTAAGATGAGATTGTTTAGAAGATGACTGGAATCTAGCTACCAAGCATACATAATGCTTATTATTAGGACTTGTAGCAGCCAAATATAGAAAACTAACTAGATTATAAATCTGAATATATTGTGATATATATTAGGAAAATCAACTTCCTAACTTAATTCACAACCATTTTCCATAGGAGTTCCAACTAGTTTACTTTCATCTATTTAAAATATTTTGAGCATGTCTTTGGCATATTTCATTTGAGAGATAAATATAACCTTTTTAAATTGAAAAATGTAGTCCTAGAAAGAAAGATGGTTCTCCTAGCATGGAAATTTCAAAGTTAGAGTGCTTAATGTGAGGAAATTCAGAGCACATATCAACATCATTACTTCTAAAGTTAATATCATCAACATAGACAACAATATGTTTCTAGCTACATATGTAGCACTTCCCCGCCCAAGCTCTATTTTCAAACTGCAAGCTCCCATGCCCGCCTCCCCTGGGGGAGAATCTTCCCCCCTGGTAGGTCCCCCTGCTAGTCCTGATGGACCCCATGTTGTTCCTGTGAATACCTTTGTCATGTGCCAACGCCCCTTTTTCCCCCAAAAAAACCAACTGGAAGGGGGCCCTTATTGGCGAAGCCCAACAATCTCTAGAGGCTCCCCTTGTGGACTTCATTCAGACCGAGGAAGGCGCTGAACTTTCACTTCCAGATTTTGTGGTGAATAGAATGATGGCGGATTTCTAGTTGGCTTTGGTAGGCCAATTCTTTAACTTTCGACCTACCATCGAAATGGTTAGAAAATGGGTGTCTAACCAGTGGAAGATCAAAGGATCTGTCATTGTTTTTTCTATGTTAGGTGGGCTATTTCTATTTAAGATCACCACTCTGGAGGACCTGGCTTTTGTTTTATCGGGGTCGTGGGTCTATGGGAAGCACTTCCTGGCCCTTGCAAAATGGAAACCTGGGTTCAACCCGGCAATGAAACTGACCAGAATGGCCCCGGTTTGGATCAGGATCCCTAGCCTCCCTCTAGAATATTGGGATGAGAAAGTGTTATGATGGATAGGTGACTCCTTCAGCACATTTATCACTACTGACCAGGTAACCTAATCTAAATCCAGGCTAGTTTTTGCTAGGTTCTATGTGAATGTCACCTTGAACAAAACTCTACCCAACTTTGTCATTTTGAAATCCAAACTAGGCAGATGGACCCAAGCGCTGGTGTATGAAAACACCACCCTCTTTTGCCAAAAATGTGATAACAGAGGTCACTCTAGTGACACTTGCAAGACCTCCTAGTTGGGAATAGAAAAAGGGAGTAAGGATAAAGGAACGATTGATGTTCCACCCTTGACAGAGGAAGAGGAAAAGGAGAAGACTTACCAACCCCCAGTTACCAATGAGATGGAAAACCCAGCAAAGGAAGTTCTAGAAGAAGGTGAGATCGCTCCCCCCTATGGAGGATGAAGTGATGCACACTATTCTCGGCTCTCTGAAACCCCTTCCTACAGAGGAACCCAACCCCCTTCTAGTGGCGGAGCCATTGAAGAACCCCCCGATGACCCCGCTAGAGAAGACTGAGATTAGCCATACTAAGGTGGAACAACCTGCCATTGTGGTTGCTCTTGAGCTGAAATCCCCAAAACCTGATCCAAAACCTTCCCCACAACTTGAGAAGAAGAACTCATCCAGCTCCCTAAATGCTGACTATGGCCTGGGGGAAGATGACGGGGAATGGAAAATGTAGAGAAAGAAAACCAAGCCCAAGAAGGCTGATGTGGGAGTGGAAACACCCAGGGGAAGGCCATCAGATCGTGCAAGGAGATTGAGAGGGACTACAAGGGATGTTTCAGTAGGTAAGCAAGAAACCCTGGAATCAAGTTTTAAAAGTAAGAAATGATTTTTCTTTCTTGGAATGTTAGGGGTTTAAAAATCTCCCTTAAACAAAGTGTTGTTAAACACTACATTTTTTTTATCATAAGTTGGATATTATGCTCATCCAAGAAGTTAAGATGTCTGCTAGTAATTTTGCCACCCTGGCTTCCAATCTCTGGCTGGGTGCTGCATTCCTTTACTCTGAAGCTATGGGTGCTTCCAGAGGCATTGCTATGCTCTGGAACCCTAATAAGGTCACTAGCTATCAGGTCGCCTCCTCTCTGAACTTCCTTGTTGTTACCTTCAGGAAAAATGGGCTTGAGTGGATCACTTTTAATATTTATGCCCTTAACACCCGGGCTGGTAGGGCCTCCCTTTGGACTAACCTTGCCCTTTGGATTGATTAGGACACTACTACTAATTACTTGTTGGCTGGCGACTTCAACACCCCTCTCTACCCCTTAGAAAAATGTGGTGGATTAATGGATTACTCTGATAGTATGGGGGACTTGGCAGACTTTATTTCTTCCACTGGTCTATTGGACATTACTTTGAAAGGAAACCCCTTTACTTGGACCAAAAATAGGTGCAGCTCAACCATTTCCTTGCCACCTCTTTATGGGACCTTTTCCTGAATGCAACCATGACCTTCCGCCCTAAAACCACCTCTGATCATAACCCCCTCCTTCTCTGTTGGCATGACTCCCCTAAGTTTGGCCTGACCCCCTTCAAATTTGAAATCATGTGGTGCTCTCACCTGTCCTTTAGAGATCAAATGAAATTTTGGTGGGCCACTAACATCAAAGGCACTGCCATGTTCAGAATTGCCCAAAAATGGAAATTATTAGAAGAGAGGTTAAAGGCTGGAGAAAACATAACTTTGGTGATTTCCAAAAAGAGAAAAAAGAGCTGAATGAAACTTTGGGGTCCCTCCAAGCCCAATTGGCTTCTGGAAGCCCTCCACCCCAGATACAGGTGGAAGAGGAATTGACTCAACAAAAATGGCAGGATACTCTGAGAAAAGAGGAAATCTACTTGAAGCAATGATCCAGAATCTAGTGGCTTGCTGAAGGGGACAAGAACATGACCTTCTTCCACAAGTCTTCCAGCAACCATAAAAGAAGAAATACCATTACTGCTATTAGAGATGAGGGAGGGAATGAAGTTATGGAGAAGGAAAAAATCAATCAAGTAGCAAAAAATTATTTTATGGTATTATACTCAAATGAGGGACAAATGTGCCCGAATAGCACCCAAAATCAACTCCTGGACCACATCCAAAGCACTATAACTCATAGTGGTAATGACCAGATCATGAAACATGTTTCTGATGAGGAGGTTAAGAATGTGGTCTTCGCTATGGGTGCTTATAAAGCTCCAAGTCCTGATGGTTTCCCCCTAACCTTCTTTTAAGAATCCTGGGATATAGTGGGGATTGATGTTATCTGTGCTGCCAAAGATTTCTTTAGGACGGGGTGTCTCCTTAGACAACATAATAAAATCTTCATTGTGTTGGTCCCTAAGCATGACAACCCCACCACTATGCTTGATTTCAGGCCCATTAGCCTCTGCAATACGTTCTACAAGATCCTGACTAAGATCCTGGTCAATAGAATGAAGCCACTTCTGGACAAGATTATTAGCACTACCCAGAAAGGTTTTGTGCCAAGAAGATAGATCCTTGATGCAGCCATAGCCACTCATGAAATCATCCACTCTATGGATAGGAGCAAGGTCCTAGGTATGGTCTTCAAACTAGATATCTCTAAAGCTTATGATAAAGTTAATTGGTCTTTCTTGCTAAAAATCCTTGTTAAAATGGGTTTTAATGAAAAGGTTGTCCATATTATACAAGAATGTACCCAAACTATTAGTTTCTCTGTGCTTGTCAATGGCACCCCTGGTGGCTTCTTTAAACCTGAAAAGGGTCTTAACAGGGAGATCCTCTCTCCCCCTACCTTTTTATTATGGTGGCTGAAGTTCTTAGTAGGAATTTGACTATGCTTTCCTCCATGGGAAGAATAAAAGGTGTCAAACCTGCTTCTACTCTTAATCAGGTTGTGTTGGAGCAGTTTGTGGATGACACCTTTCTCTTTGGGTATTCTTCGGTGATTGAGGCTAGACAGTGGAAACAAATCCTAGAATGTTATGCCTAGGCTTCTGGACAGTGTATTAACTATCAAAAAAGACAATTGTTCTTCTTCAATACTCCCATGGAAATACAAAATAGAGTGCTTCAAATTCTGGGTTGTCAGTTGGTGTCGCTCCCTTCTACCTACCTTGGCATCCCCCTCACAGTTAAAGAGGTGTCCCAGGATTTTTGGAACTCCATCCTGGAAAGAACCCAGAGGAAACTTGCTGGATGGAAATGGAAGATTCTTAGCAATGCTGGTAAACTTCAACTGGTGGCTTCCACTCTTCAGGGGATCCCGGTCTACTTCCTGTCCCTCTTCAAGATCAAAAGAAACATGGCATACAAACTTGAGAGAATTCAGAGAACTTTCTTGTGGGCTGGTTCTGAAGAAAAAAAGAGGATGTCTCTGGTCAATTGGGATACTATCTACCTCCCGAAAAGATTGGGTGGCCTGAGCCTAAGAAGAATTGGCTTGATGATTAGAGCCCTTACCACGAAAGTGGCCTGGAAACTCATAGAAGGAAAAGTGGATTGGTGCAAGATAATGGAAGCTAAGTACCTCCAAGGACATCCTTGCAGGAGGATGTACCATGATAGTGACCTTCCCAGTGGCTCCAAACTCTGGGTAAACATCTACAAATGCAAAACTTTGCTGACTAAAGGTGCTTTTTGGTAGCTTGGAAATGGGAGATCCATTAGATTTTGGAATGACTATTGGATCTTGAACTGCCCTAACCTTGGCTTTAGATTCAAACCTCTCATGGAATACCTCTGACCCATCCTTGGTAATAGAACCTCCAGCTACACCGTGGGCATGAATTGGAAAGATATACCAAATCTGGTAAGAGACAGACCGGACCTTCAATATTTGGCTAATGAGCTCATGGAAACCCTAAGAGATGTCAGAATCCTAGGTCTTGGTGGCCAAGACTCCATCATCTGGGCCCCTACCCAAGCTGGTACCTTCTCGGTCAAAACTACTTACAACCTACTCCTGAAGGAAGAGAATAATCCAGGGGACTGGATGAAGGTGTAGATCCCTCAGCTCACACCGAAAATCAATTTCTTCTGGTGGAACCTTATGCATGGTAAAGTTATAACCCAGGATAATCTTATAAAAAGGGGCTTCTCCATGGTGAACAGGTGCGTCCTATGTAAAAAGGAGGAGGAAATGGTGAACCACCTATTTATACACTGTGATTATGCCACTAGCATCTAGCAAGAGGTGATCGACAGAATTGGGAATCTCGTGGGCTCTGGGTAATGATGTGCATCAATTCACTTACTGGAGATCCCCCTCCAATCATCCCCTTCTCCAACTCCTTTGGTGAATGCTACCTCTGCACATCTGCTGGACTATTTGGAAGGAAAGGAACAACAAGATATTCAGGGAGGCTAGTAACCAATCTGAGACTTGTCTCTATCTTGGTACCAAGCTCCTTTGTGAGAATGCTAGTGTGGATAAATGGAAACTTCCCTCAACACCCCCTGTTTCCTGGGAAGTCAAAATAGCTAACAAATGGAACATGCTGGCTGGGTTTTCCAAGTTCGATGATTCCAAGATGATAGCTAGAAAAGCTACCTGATGGGCTACCTCGCTAAGAGGATGGACCAAATTAAACTTTGATGGGGTAGCTAATAACCTCACCCAGGGGGGGGGGATGTGTGCTAAGAGACCATAATGGAACTTGCCTCTTGGCTTATGTAGGGCCGCTCAATAATTGCACTGTTAACCAAGTGGAGGGAATGGCTCTTCTATGGGGGATTAAATTTTCCATCCAAATGAGCATCAGACTGTTGGAAATTGAGGGGGATTCCAAAGTGGTGGTGGAGGCTATCAAAAGAAGAGCTAATGCAGGGTGGCGGGTTAGATCCATTTTGTTGGCAATCCATGAGCTTCTCAACAAGTTCCAATGCATGGCTATTGTCCACACATACATGGAAGGAAATGCGGTGGCATATTTGATGGCTGCTATTGGCCTCAAGAAAACCAAACTTAAAAATTGGAGGGTGGTCAACGAACTACCTAAGGTGACTCAACAACTTATCGAAGGGGAAATGATTGTTACTACCAATTTTAAAAATGAGCCAAGCCTACCTAGATCACGTGCCGACGTATGCAGGTAATTTTTGTGATTATGAAAAGGAATTCCTAAAACCCCATAAAGAATCATAAATGCCTTCCAAGCATGTGGAGTGATAGTTGTTCGCATCGATGGGATTCCTTGGCCAATAACGACATTAAGTGTAGCCTTGGCATTATTGCTAATTATGGCATTAGGAGATCTGTTAGATATTGCAGTATTGTGCTCGGATCCCAAAATTTCACCCAAGGCCAGCCTTTTGAGTATAACCATTCCTCGAAATGGCTTAATGAAAACAACTAGTTTTATACTCTCTGTCAAGAAGTTTGGCCTTTCGATTTTTAGGAAATTCTGGCGTAGGTGGAGAGTATCGACATGGGAGGCAACACTCTTTGCATCGAACTAGATAAGATTGATGAGGCCTTCACCACCGACCCTCTGGTGACCCACTACTATAAAGAGAGTGGTATTTGGAGTTTTATGGAGCGCATGAGAGGTGGGCATGATGAGCGGATATCCAAACAGTTCATCTCATCTTGGAACAATAGGAAAGTGTCTGTTGGTGGCATCCATTTCCAAATTAATGAGGAGGTCATTGCTAAGGTGACTGGGCTCTTTATGAAAGGGAGAAAGTATAAAAAGATCAGTCAGACGCCTGACCCTACCAGCGTCAACCAATTTTTCAGAGAGGGGGAGGAACCTATCAAGAAGTCTGGGGGTTTCAACTGAGAAGTGCTTTCAAAGTTTTGGCCCAAGATATGTCTCATGTTGATGAAGTATTTCACCCTGGAAGGTAAATTTACGGTGTTCTACTATTACCACTTACCTTTTCTTAATCACATTAGAAATAGGGACTTAATCTCCATTCCCTTTTACCTCCTGCATTCCATTGAAAGAAATATCTTGGATATTAGATAAAACCCTGATAAACTGATCCCTATTCTCCATCAGGGTCTCCTGCTCTATCTTTACCATTTCCATAAGGCTATATGCCCTCCGCCCCCACCCCCCTGTTCATCCAAGAGGTCGCCCAAGAGGATTCCCTGTCGAAAACTGACAACCCCACTCAATCCACCTCCCATTCTATCCAAGTTATCCAAGAGGTGGATCTTGTCCCAAATGATGGTAGAACCCACAAAAAATGTGTGAAAAATCCTTTCAATAGGAGGGAGGAGCATGAGGAGTCCCATGTCTCTGAATCTTTATAGACTAAAGATTAGAAGGAGTCTAACAGAACTCCTGAGACTGAATGAAAGCCCAAAAAATGGAGGATTTTGGAGAGCCAGGTCAAGCTAGAGGTTGACTTAAGTGGCACAGGTCACCATCAGTCTAACAAAATTGTGAAGGAGCAGTGTAAAACCAGAATCTTGGAGATGGTCTCCAAAGAGAAGTCCTTGTCAAAAAATGACTCCCATTCCACTGAGTCCATGAAGGGTTCCTCTGATGACCACATGAGTCTGAACATGACTGGTAACACACCCCCTCTCAATCCTCAGAAACCCATGGAGACTCCCCATAGCCCTACCCCACCTCTAGCTAACCCTCATGATCACCAGACCAAGCCCCCTACTACTGAGCATAAACTTGGGTTCCTGGATGACAATGACAGGCTTAAGGGCACCCTCAAGCTGAGGTTTTCTAGATTGGACAAAGAGATTGCTGATATCAAGAAGGACATGTAGGAACTCAAGCATCACATTTTGATGACTAACAAATTTTCTCTTAAGGTCATGCATGCTTCGGCTATGACCCTCTGCACTGTGTAGGAAAAATTGGCGGGCGAAAAACTGGAGGCGGATGATGACAATAAGGATCTCTTCCTCTTCCTGCAGGAGGAGTGGGCCAGGACCCTATTGTCCAAACATATGGGTGGAAAAAATTAGTTGTTATTGCTCATGAGGTTCTTATTTTTGTTTTGGCATGGCCCTAAGTTCTCTGTTTTGGGTTCCCGTTTTAAGGTTATTTTCCCTAGTCCTTGGTATAGCCCTGCGTGGCTTATAACTATTACTTTAATTACTACTATTCACTTTAGATACTCTAGTTTAATATTTTTCAAAGGAACTGTTATGTTTGTTTTTGATAGAGGCATATTAGACCTTGTTCTTTCTGCTGTTAATCTGCTGTTGAAATGCTTATGACTAGTGCCATTAATATGCTGTTAATATGCCTCTAGTCCTTATGTTTCTCGGGCCAGCACCCTTTTTCTACTTTTTCTATCAAAAATATAAACAACAACTAGAATAATACTATCACCTTTGGTCTTTAAATACAAATTGCTATCAACACCACCTTTTGTGAATCCTTGATCATGTAAATGTTTGTCTAGTTTACAATACCATGCTTTGGGTGCTTGTTTCAAGACATATATAATGTCTTTTCTAGTCTATAGACATGATCCTCTTTACCTAGGCATTTAAAACCTTTAGTTTGTTCCATATAAACCCCTTCCTCTAGATCACCATTTAAAAAAGTTGTTTTAACATCTATTTGAAACACTTTAAATAATTTAAAAAATAGAAAAAGCTAGAAAATTCATTATAGCTTCACTTTTGGCTACAAGAGAAAAGGTTTCATCAAAATCAATACCCAAAATCTGAGAGTATACCTTACAAACAAGTATTTCCTTGTTTATATTTACATTTCCTTCGTCATCAAGTTTATTTCTAAAAAAATCCATTTTCCCCCAATAACATCTATATCCTTGGGTCTAGGAACAAGTTCCCATGTTTTTTTGTTTCTCTATTTGATCTAACTCCTCTTGCATATATGTAATCTAGAATTCATCTTTACTAGCTCCTAGGTAAGTTTTTGGTTAAAGTTCTGAATTCAAACACAAAATTACCTGATCAATTGCATTAGCAAGTTTTCTTCTAGTTTTAACATGAGCAGTTCTATCCCCAATGATCTTTTCTTGAGGATGATTTCGTTACAGTATTTTTTAAGAAATATTAGATGTGAACCCTGTAGTTGTTTTAGGAGTATTTTCTTAACCTTCCTCTTCTTTTTCTAATTTCTCTTCAAATTTTGGTGGATGGGCCTCTTCATTTTCTTCTTTTTGCTATTCAAAAGACTGTAACATTTCTTCTACTTTCAAATTAGTAATTTCCACCACTCTTCTTAATATTTTCTTATAGCATTTATAAGATTTACTATGAGTGGAGTAACTTAAAAAAATACCTCCATCACAATGTGATTTAGAGCTACTTAGAATTTCATCATCTATTTTGATAAGACATTTAATACCTAAGATTTTAAAATACCCAATATTTGCATAACTAGCACACAATAATTCATAAGGAGTAATTTTAGTGCTTACCCTTAACTGAACTTTATTTAGTATATAAACTATAGTATGAACTGCTTCTTTCCAATAAATGTTAGGTCTATTTGCATCTCGAGTATCATTCTTGACATTTATTTAATAGTTCTATTTTCCCTCTCAGCTACACCATTTTTTTGCGGTGTCCTTGAGGCTAAATATTATCTCTTAATGTCATATTCTTCACAATAGTCCATAAATTCTCATGGAGTGTAATCTCCACCTCTATCTAATCTAAGATACTTGATTTTCAGATCTAATTCCCTCTCATGCATCTTTCTAAATATTCTAAACTTATCAAAGGCTTCTATTTATGTTTTAAAAAGGTTACCCAAGTCATTCTAGTATAGCCATCAATAAAGAGCATAAAATATCTTTCATTATTTAATGACTTTGTTCTTGTAGGACAACATAAATTAGAATGAACAAGTTGTAGTGGTTTAGTTGAAGAATACTCTTTACATTTAAAACTTACATTTGTTTTCTTACCTTTCTGACATTCCTTGCAAACATTGTTTCTAGGTTTAGAGATGACTAACATATTTCTTACATTCTAATTTTTATTGATTTTAACAAGATTATCATACTTAGTATTCCCAATCCTTCTATGCCAAAGTTTACTTCCTTAATTTGACTCATGAATAAAACCTTTCTTTCTTTATTACTCTATTGGTTTCATGGAGGTTATAAATGTTTCCATTTGTTCTAAAACCGTATGCAACATCTTTACTTGATCTCTTTCTTATCTCACAACCTAGAGCATTAAATTTGAGATTGGAACCATTGTCACATATTTGACTTACACTAAGAAAATTATGAGTCAAACTTTCTACATAATAGACATCATCAACAAGAGTATCATTATCCAAAAGTATGGTTCCTTTTCCTTTTTTCTGAATGTAGCAATCATTCCCAAATCTGACCGATCCATCAATGTAATTCTCAAATTTGAAAAACTTTCTCTTATCAGAAATCATGTGGTGAGAGCACCTACTATCATGACTTCATCTTTTGGTTTCCAAATTAATTTGATTTTGTTTGTTCTATAAGATGTTTTATTTTTCTGTATGGAAAAGCTAGGCATACAAATTTTTTCTATATGATCAAAATTCTCACAATTATGTCACTTTAATTTGTTTAATAAATTAAACAAACTTCCATTTAAAAAACTAGGTCCTCTTCTAGACATAATCCTACATTCAGTTGCCTTGCGTCCATATTGACTGCAATGAAAACAATGACCAACAAAATGCAAATCATGTGAGCTTAAAAAATTTACCTTTTCTATCAATGGATTTATCCTTTGCAACATCAATAGGGTTACTAGAACTTGAACATTGTCCTTCTATGAATCCTAGACCAATCTTTCTTTTGTGGTCTTTTTGTTTACTTAAGAGGTCATCACTATTGTTATACATGATAAGATTTTTCTTCAAAGCAACAAATTTTTCTTCTAGAATACAACATTCCTTCTCTATGTATTTTAACCCTTCTTATTTTCTTCAAGTTAAAGTTGTATACCCGAAACTTGGTTTTCTAATTCATTAATTATGTGAATTAGATTATCAATATTTTTTTTTGTTTGATTTTTTTTTACTAGTGCTTCTTTTTATTTTTTTTCTTATTTCACCAAGGGCACATTTTAGCTCACCCTAACAATCAACTTCAATATCAATATCAGTTTCATTGTCTAATTTAACAACATGACTAAGACATTCAATATCCATAAACAAAGTTTCTTCTCCTTCTTTAACACAAATCTTTTTGATTAGCCTTGACAAGTACTCCACTAGGAAACCCTTAAGTTGGTAAGACTTATGGTAAGAGTATGGCTCTAACACCACTTGTTGGAGTGATGAGAAAATAGAGGGGGGGGGGGGGGGGTTGAATCATTTTTCTAAGATTCAACTTCAATTCCACTTTTTAAACACAACTAATTGACAGATCAATTTATGTCAAATGTGGCTATCCATGAACATTATAAACATTATGAATCAGATCGACATGAAAGTTACAAATCTCATAGAGGAATCATAACACAATTTTTTCATGAGTAGAAAAACCTCATATGGATTAAAAACCACTCATAAAATGCCTCACTAGCTTAATCAAAAGATTTATTGTTTACAGAGCCTTAGTGGCTAATATATCACACTGATAAATAAAATTGTCTCATTAGAAAATAAGAGTGCCTCACTGACAATGCAAAAATAAAAATGTGAAATTAAATAATCATAGTATTATCTATGTTTCAATATGTATCATTTCCTGAGTATCTCCTTTCCCTTGAGATTTAGGAATTCATGTAATCACAAAATGTGTACAACACTATTGGTTCATCTTATCACGATGTATACAATTTATGCCCACATATATGAACCAAATGCATACAACATTATACAAGTTCTTTACAAAAGAATGATATATGAAACTTCTATCCTTTGAATCAAGAAATTGATCCATGCAACATAAATCCAGTACAACACAAATTAAGAGAGCCTTGTGAATAAAAAATAACCTAGTATACATAAGCTTGGATTATACAATAAAAGCCCACTTTCTGAAAAATGTTATTCAAAATAAAGCACACTCTCTATAGATACTAAATCCCATTCACAATATAAGAACCCTCTGTTAAAAACACGTTCACACAAAACCATATTTCTAGCTAATTTCTATAACCGAAAGAATAACTAAAAGAACAAAACATTAATTACACAATGATTTACAACTTCCCATTGTAATCTCAAACTAATTGAAGAAATTCTTTAACAAAAAGTGTGAGGAAACTATTTTCCAAAACTATCACTTACATGGAATAACTCAACAACTCAACAGCAAACTATGGTTAATAAAATGTTACTAGAAAACCATTCAATGTTGTAGAAATAGTTGATATCACCTAAAAAATCAAAACCAACACCTTGCAATTGTCTTTCAAAAGACTCCATACTCTAGTGCAACCACATTTTCCATAGAAACTATCATGTCCTAGCCTTTTCTCAGCAAGCCACATGTAAATAAATAAACTCAATAATGCTTCAAAGGTTGTGTCTCCAATGCCAAAGACTCAATAATACCGATGATTCTCCAAAAAAAAGTATATTCCCTCTAAACTAAATTCTAACATTTGAAATCCACATCGAACATATTATCCAATCAATGCCTTTCGATACTCATAATGAGTATCAAGCCCAAAGTAAAAAAGACAATATCATTACCATATTTCATGCCCTAGAGTGACTTGTGTATACTATGGCTATAAGTTTATACAAGTAATAGGTTTTGTTTTTTATGTTGAGTATGCTTGTTGCTTGATAAACTTTTGGATTTATTTTTTTGAAAATCCTGATATGATTTATTAGGAGTCCCTTTGAAGCATATTGTCTCTACTATTTCTAAAAGATTTCAGTCCAACACTTGTTTGATATTCATTTTATTCTTGGAGCTTATTTTTCATTTGTATGAATTCTACAACATATTCACCATATGTCTATATTTCTTTGAAGAATCATTTAAAGACAAACATGACCTAAACCAAGTGAGAAGCTGTAACCTAAAGTAGACTTGTGATCTTGAGAATCACCCACCCAATCTGAATCTATGTAGCCCACCAAATCAAGCTCAATACCTACTGCATACAGTGAATCCAAAAACTATGAGAACCCTAAATGTAGTGAAGGATCCACTTGGCTACTTTCCAATGTAGCTCATGAGGCTCCTGCATGAATCGAGAGACCATGCCTACATCATATGAAATGTCAGGTCTCATATGGGTTAGATAAATGAGAATTCCAATAAGTTGTCAATACAAAGTACTATCAATAAGTGGAGAAGAACAATGAGCCTCAACTTTGACTCTAGAAAGAAAGGGAGTCAAAACAGGCTTACAGTCATCTATATGAAACCTTGAGAGAAAATCTAGAGCATAATTAGACTATGTGATGGTGATCCTGGAAGAAGACTGAAAGATCTCAATCCTGAGAAAGTAATGCAACAAGCCCAAGTCAGTCATCAAGAACCTGTCATGAAGGGAAATTTTGATAGCCCCAATGGTGGATGAATAACTCCCTGGGATCAGCAAGTCATCAACATACAAAACCAAAAATAGGAGTGAATCACCCTGCTGCAAAATGTAGACATTGGGATTAGAATGACATCAAGTGAACCCAACTGATAGAAGGAAGGAGTCTATCTTGGCATGCTAGGCCTAAGGAGCCTTTTTGAGGCCATAAAGAGACTTTTGAAGATGGCACACAAGTGAAGAATCCTGAAGGGACCCTTGTGGTTGCAACAATGTCAAGAACAAGTCGGATGGAATTCATTCAGGAAACTAGCACAAAAGTCTCAGAGTAATCAATCCTAGGAATTGGGAGAGTCCTTTGGTGACCAAGCACACCTTAGGCTTGTCAACCGACCCATCTGTATCAAATTTTATCTGATAGATCTACTTACATCGAACAAGTTTTCTTCCCTTAGGAAGAGGGACACGATCCCAAGTGTGGTTCCTCATCAAGGAACTATACTCCTCCTGCATAGTTGTATCCCACTCAGGAATACCAGAAGCCTCATGAAAAGACTATGGATCTGAGGTAGTAGAAATGAAAACATGTGGAGAATCTTGGAACTATGAGCGATTCCACCTGCTGTCTGATGGGTCACCAACCCAATCACCTGCAGTCTGCAAGGTTTGTCTATCCCAAAGTGGACCAGAGGATGGAGAATCTAGAGGAGAATCATCAACCTTTGAATGATGACTAGGAGAGGAAAGAGGTGAGTCCTTTAAATCACTCTTTGCATTAGAAGTGGAGGTAGAAGACTACTCAGGTGAATCTGAGTCATCAAAATATCTATCATGTATCCCAAGTGATTCCAATGTCAAAGTAGAAGGAGTTGGAGAAGTGATAGAAAGTGAGCTCGAAGAGCCCTCCTCAAACACTCCTCTGAATGAAAAAATCATGTGTAATAGGGTGGATAAACCAATAATCCTTCACACCATCAAGATAAGCTACAAATATGCAAGGTCTTCTCTGCAGATCCAAGGCCTTGTGTTTCTTCATAGGAATGTGGGCCCATGTAGGGGAACCAAAAACTCAAAAGTTCTTAACTGATGGTTTCTGACCGCTCCAAGGTTCAAAAGGAGTGACTCCCTTCAAGGCTCAATGAGGGACATGGTTTTGTATATAACATGAATAGTTAATGGCCTCTACCCAATATTGTGGTGCAAGAGATTTGGAGTATCATGCAGTTCACCATTTCCTTCAAGGACCCATTCTTCCATTCTGCAACACCATTCTGCTGAGGATTGTATGGAACTAAATGTTGCAAATCAATCCCCTCTGAAGTGCAATACCTCTCAAACTGATGGTTGACATACTCACCACCATTTTCAGTGTGCAAAACTTTGATGGCTTTACCGGATTACTTCTCTACAAAAGTTTTGAAGTCCTGAAAATGATCAAATACCTCTGAGTTTTGTTTGAGAAAGTACACCCAATTATATTGAGAAAATTCATCAATGAATGTGAGGAAATTTATCGGGTCCTGTTGAAATAAGGATGTTGAAATGGACCGGCCAAATCACTGTGAACTAACTCTAGTATCTGTGAAGCTCTCCATGCCTTACCTTTGTCAAAATTTTCCTTAGGATGCTTACCAATAATGTAACCTTGGAAAACACCACGTGAAAATTGAATTGAAGGCAACCCTCTGACCATGCTCTGTTGGTTGAGCTACTGTAAGTAGTGGACTTTTAGATGGCCAAACCACTCATGCCATAATCTATTCACATGATTAGAATGAGTAAGAAAAAAAGTCAAAGGAGAATCAAGAACAAAGTGAGAAAAATGATAGAGTCGTGACTAATGATCTACTCTCCCAACTACAATTGTAGAACCATTGTGTAACTCACAAATTTCCACTGAATCAAGAGTGAACTCAACCTTCTTGCCTAAACCTCTATGAGTGATCTAGTATACCGATAGGAGATTAGTTGATAATGAGGGAACACAAAGAACATCATGGAATGTTCCATCCTCAACATCAATAAACCCTCTCCCACACACCTCAATTGGAGTGTCATCACCTATAAAAATAGAAGGCATAAAACATGGCTCCAAGGATGCAAGTTCTTCCTTAGATGAAGCCATGTGGTGTGAAGCACCCGAATCAAGAACCCAGGTGGATGGTGAAGAAGCAACTACAAAAATATCTTTTCCCTTTCTTTTCTCCTTTTTGTTTTCTTTTGCCTTGTTATACCCCTCATTAGAACTCTGTTTGATAGACTTAGGAACATTGATACTATTCTTCTCAAGAATGTGTGTCAAGTGATCAATTTGTTTCTTCAGACATTTATGTTTATCATGACCAGGTCTTTTACAATAGGCACATTGGACCTTCTCTTTCTTAGGCTTGTTGCCCTTGGAAGATTGGGTCTCATTAGTTTCTTTTGAAGAAACTGATATCTGATCCTTCTTCTCCTTTCTATTCTTTTGTTTCTTATCCTTACTATTGTTGTTACTAATTTGTCATTTTGTTCTTTTGTGCCTTGGTTGGAAACCAAAGCATGTGGCTTAGAGGACTTAAGAGTGCCCATCTAGATTACCTTGTCATGTTCCCGAGTGAGATCGACAAAAAATTCATCTAAAGATGGCATGGTGAATTGAGTACCAAGTGCACCCTTAGTAGCATATAAGATAGAAACAAACACATAATATTCTAAACTTAGCTTAGAGAGAATACTACAAATCAGTTGTTCATCTTTCTTTTCAATTCCACATTATTTTAACTGCAGCCTTAGTGATTTCAATTTAGTGAAGAAATCTTGGATTATGTTGAAATTTCCTGGACTTAAAATAATGAGTTCATTCTTCAAAATATGACCCCTCATTGAACCTTGTGTGCCAAATAGTGTTTCTAGCTTTGTCCAGATTTTATTTGGTGTACTCAGAGACTCAATGTGAAAGAGAAAACCAAGAGAAACAAACAAACACAATGTACAATATGCCTCATCACATTTGTTAAACACTTAGGCTTATCTTCATCTTTAGCAGGTTCAGTTTCAAGTCCCATAGTTATCCCATTTAATCTAACTTTCCTTAAGTAAATTGTCATCCGTGATTTCTACTCAAAGTAATTGTATGGAGTTAGGATGGGCACATTTGTTTGATCCATGATGAAGAAATGCAAAGGAGAAATGTTGAAAAGAAGAGAACCCAACCAAGACAACCCCCCCCTTTCACTCAATTTAAATAACCTCACCAAGAAAATATGATTTGACACTTTATATTAGTGCATTTGCAACTACCACTAGCAAGAAATACTAAGTGGTCTTGATTTCAATGCATTACAAAACCCTCATGAAGAGCATATGATGAAAATAAAATTTTGGCACAATAATTAGAGAAATAAATACCACCAATGCGATCTACTCAAAAAATCATGCACTTTCAAAAAAAGAATTGCCTCGATATAAGGTCATATGAGAAAGTTATGATCCTCTGAAGTTGCCAAAAAAAGAACTGTGCAATGTCACGATTGAGAATTTGCAATTTCTAAAAAGTCTTTGCAACAAAATAAAAAAAATGTTTTCACTAGTGCATAGAGCACAAAAAAATAGCCAAAATCTCGTGAGAAATGAAGTTCGTATGAGCAAGAACGAAGCATTTGAAAACTGCCTTAAAATTTGCAACTGCCAATGGAGAGGGGTATTGTTGTATCTTTTTGAGTTTGATTCTACAAAATATACAAATTTCATGCAAAATCAAAAAAATACCTAGATGGATTTTTTGTTCTACGAATAAAACCCATAAGGCATTTTTCTTGATAATGTACAAAAGATGTTGATCTAGTGTAAACAAGACCCCTTTAGCTACAAAAATGACCCTAGCAACCAAAAAATGACATGCAAAGGCTGAATCAGCTACCTAAGACCAGCTATGGCTTGCTGGAACTTGGAATATTGATTGAAAACACAAAATATCCAAGGTGGTTGTCAGATTTGAGCTTTAAACCCCGGTTCCATAGTTGTGTATGACGATCTCTAATTTCGGTGAAATGAAAGCCAAATCTAACTTTCTCAAGCTTCTCAGACATGTTGGAACAACTACAAATGCTTCCAGTATAACCAAAAATATTGCAATCACCCAGATTTCGTAAAACACATGTGCAAACCCCAGAGATTAAAAAAGTTTCTGTCAAACTTTTTTGATTCTCAAAATCATCCAAAGATGCAAGAGAAGAGCATATTGGGTTTTTTGAAAACTGTAATACGATTTATTAGCCCCCCATAATTTCTCAAATATGGAAACTAAAATCTACTCTTGCACATAGAATAACTCTGATACCATGTTAGAATCTGAAAAGATTATTAACCTAGAAAACTAGTGCAAAGAATAGATATCTAAACTATGAATGCAAATGATACAAAATCAAAATAGCAACACAAAGTTAGTCTCCAAGAGATTAATGCAAATGCTAGAAGAAAAATAACATTAAGAGGATGCAAAAGCAAGCGATATGAAATATAAGCCAGGTAGCATGCTTATATAGACTAGGAAGAGGGAGGAGGTGGCAACATCGACCAATGAGGAACAACCATCTATTAGACTAAAGATAGCGAAGTATCTTCCCAAGATAGCTAATGAATTCTCACATGTAAGAAGGTGACACCTCATAACTACTCACCTAGTAAGACATGCTTTATTAACCTAAGCGAGATTAATAAAAGTGTAGGAAAAACCTAATAATATAGGGAAAAATAAATAACCCATTAGGAAATAAAGACCTACACTAAAAAATTGATGTTTAGTATCATTTTGTAAGAGATATGGTTGAGGACGATAGGGTGAAGTTAGTTAAGGTAGAAACTTTGATGAATGTTGAAGATTCATTAAAAGGTTGTGAGTACAAAGAAGTTCAAATGGTATTTGAAGTCTATGGCCCTAATGGCGCTTAGCAATTGAACTATTGTGTAGATACTCCCTCGTCCCTTGTAAGATGTTCGAAAAGTGGGAGATTGTTAGGGAAATTTTTTCTCAACCTTGCATTTACATATGGTTACCGTATACCCCTCCCATAGTTTACTTTTCAATTTAATTGGAAAAACTCTTTTAGGCCACTTTTAATGTGTATTACATCTTCAGATAGATTTGATGTTATGGTTTTATCGACCCCATACTTGCATGTGTATGGTTGGTGTGTATGTTTTATATTTATGTTTGATGTGCTCGATATGGTTGAGGGATGGATTTGTAGTTACTTTCTTGCAAGATCCACACAATTGGTTAATCCCTGCCATTGTTTGTTGTATATTTATACATGTATGTATATGCCCATCTTTTATGCAGGTTTGTAGGTATCGGGCATCAACTTCCCTAAATTTTCAGGATGAGCATGTCCTATCACAATATCTCAATGGTAAGAGAGGGGAGATAACATACAGATCCAAATCCCAACCCAAGCCATAAAATAATGGACAAATATCTATTTTTTCTACCTATCCAAATTCGTCAAAGTGACGTAAATTCATGAGCCCTTCCCTTGAGTTTGTTTGTTATTTGAGTTAGTTGATTTTCGTGTGTTGTGAGTCAAGTGAGTTTGTTGTGTGGTTTATTTGGTTAAAATAATTAAATTAAGATTAATTATGAAATTAGAATAATTATATCTTATGAAAATTATAATATTAAATATAAGGATATTTTATTAAGAGTTAACTAAATACCGTTGTTTAATTAAAAGACTTAATTAAAAGTCTAATTATGGAAATTGGCGCTGTAATTAAATATTAAATTTAAATTAGAATTAATCATGTGAAGAGAGTTTGATAAAAATGAGGTTGTAGTTAAGTTCTTATTTTGGTGATTTCGAGTTAAGTAATTCTTTTATTTTTTTCGAGTGGATTTTGTCTTATTTTTGGAGTGGCGTGTTTTGAAAACCTAGCTTGTCAGGTTTTCTATATTAGAGGGTGTTGGGTTATTATTTCATTACGTCTATTAGGTTTTGGAGAATTGTGGTGCTTGAAAGTTAAATAATTTTTTTAAAGCTTGGATTTTTGGGAGTCTTCGATTTGGTCTTATTTGTTGTATTCAGTTGGGGGATTTCAAGTAGGGTTTGAAAACCTATGTTTATCATTCTTTTGAAAAAGGTTGTCTATTTTGTGATTGGCCTTAGTTGAAAATTATGGTTTTGTTTTGATTGAGAATTATGGTTTGACTTTTCATTATTTTCAGTTTGAATTGGTTATTGAATTTCTTGTGTGAAAACCTAGAATTTGTTTGAAGAACAATAGGGAAAAACTTGAAATTAATTCAGTTAGGATTTGTTTGTATTTGTTGTTGAAACCCTAGGAATTAAATTAGATTAAAATAGATATATAATATTTGCATATGAGCATAATATTTAAAGAATTAAAATAAAGTAGTAAAGAATATATATATATATATATATATATATATATATATATATATATATATATATATATATATATATATATATATATATATATATTGTTATATCTATTTGAGCATTAGATGTTGTCATTAGTATCAAATTAGATCAATTGGTTATCTAAGTTGATCAGTCGGTAAAGTATGAAATAACAAGCTATAATATGCTAGTCGGTTGAACAAACAAGCCTTCATACCGAACAATCACAAGGTACGTAGTATCGAGAGCTAAAAGGAAACAAGTTTAACAGGGCACCAGAGCATATTTATCGAGCATCAGAGTAAACCAAGCACCGAGCGTCAGTAAACACTGAGCAGTATACACACCGAGCACCAGTGTATTCACCGAATAGAAAAGGTTGTGTTTACCAAGTTATTCAAGAAATGACATAGTAATCAAGAATGGCACATCTATCTATGCAAATGGTTTACACGGATCCATATAACATTTTACCAAGATCGAGGGTTATTTATTGTGGATGCAATCATTAAATGTAGTGATGATTCCTATGTAATTTTCAGATCTAGATTAATTTTGTACACCGTAGATATTAGGTTTTCTAAGATGTTGTAAACCTAATTAGGTCATGGAAATCATAGTAGTTTTCTATATAATTATAATTGATGTCATTTTGACAAAGATCAAATATCATCAAGAAGGAGATCATGAAGCAGTAGCCACCTTCAAGATATCAGAATTCAGACAAGGTTTGCATGACATAGTAGTTATTAGAGATTCAATTCAATTTATTCAGAAACAATCAAGCCTACCGAGCATAACAAATGATAGTTTACTACACATAAAGGTGATATTTATTCAGTATATCATAGATCTGATTCAGACAAAGTTTAGTTGTCATTTGCAGATACCTTATGTTATTCTCTAATCATTGTAACAAAGTTTGTATGAATCTCCAAATAGAGTAGACTTAACAGTCTGATTGTAAATCTCTTAACCAAGTGCACACTCAAGTAGTGTTGTTTAAATCCTCTCACAAGGTAGATCTAATCGATCTGATTGTTACTCCTAATAGGGTAAGATCACCAGAAGTGATCAAAACTTGTAGCCTTAACCGACATACTTTATTTATTGTAATAGTGAAGAATTTGTGGGTGTCATCCCCACTGCAATTTTTACCTTCTAACAAGGGTTTCTACATAACCAAAATACTTGTGTTATGTGTTACATTTCACGATTGATTTATTGTTTGATTTCATACACTTTCTATTTACAAAGTCATTTGAATGAATGTTGCAAATAATGGATTCAATTAATAGTTAGTCACTACTATTGCAGATTGAATATTTAGTTAAAGTTTTTGAGGGTACTGATTCACCCCTCCCCTCTCAGTCCCTTATCTTTCTATCCCAATAATTGGTATCAGAGCTAGATTTCTTATTTGGAAGTTTAATCACTCAAGAGGAAAGATCTAAAGATGGAAAGATACAAGTTGGACAAGACTATTGAGAATCAAAAGATTCAAATGAAAATCTTCATTGAGCAATACAAGCAAGCTAAGCATGAGTTGAAAAAGTTACTGGTTTAGAGAAAGGATATGGCTATTAGGTAGTGTGAGACTAATTACCATGAAGAAGACATTGATGATCCATTTGAGATTTCTGGATCCAGTTCAAGTAGTATATTTGACATAGCTAAAAGTGCAATTTCTAATTTATCTGAGAAAAATATTCATTTGATTGAACAAGTTAAAGCTTTGCAGATCGGTCAAGAAGCACAAATGGTAAGAATTATTGATGTGATGAATAATGTAAGACAAGATGAACAAGAGAGAAATTTGGTTGTTGAAGACAAAAGACAAATGACTAAAAAGTTACAAGTTAAGGAATCTAAGATACTGAGAATTACCAAGCATCACTTTGAGATATCCAATCAGATGGTTGTTTTAAGCTAGGAGATCAATCGAGTAAATAATGAGTTAACAAGGAAACTTGAAGATATTGGTAAACTCAGAGAAGAAAATGAAAAACTGAGAAATGAAGTGAAAATACAACAATAGCATAATGAGATGATGAAAAAGGCTGAAGATAGTTCCAAAAAGATTGGTGATTTTATGATAAGTTAAAGAGGACTTGGAAGCACTACTAGATTAGGCTATACCAAGCAAGGAGAATCATCTAAGCAAGTTGAACAAATGAATAACTACAAGAGTTAAAGACCTAAAAAGCTATCATGCTATCACTGTGGTAAACTGAGCCACACTTAAAATGTTTGCAGGAGTAAAGCACAAGGTAAACCTAAAACCACTCCTAGGTTTAATGATCATTGTTATAGTTGTAACAAGTATGGACATCAAGCACATGGATGTAGATCTAAGTTGAATAGGAATCCTAACAAACCCTACATGGATAAACATTGTCACACTTGCAACATGCATGGACACACTTCACAAGAATGCAGAACAATATGAAGCAAGTTTGGACACTGAAAGGATAGAACAAGACCTATCAACTGAGAAGACAAGGTAATGCTTACACTTGGAATTATAACACATGGGTTAATTTCACAACATGTAGAAGATATAGACATATTGCAACTAATTGCACGAGGAAGAGATGGACATAAAAATCTTCTAGCTAGACAAGAACTGGTATGACATGCTTACATTGTCACAAAGTCAGTCATCTAAGTAAAGATTGCAAAGATCGAGCACCAGAAACACAAATATTTGAAAATGGAAATATAATCAAAGATATCATGAGGATAAGAAACACTATGTGGAGAAAATCATCAAATGATAATGCTGAGTCAAGTAATGTAGTTGGTGAAACCTCATCCATTGGATTCGGTGACATCGCCACATCCACCTAAGCTGAAAAGGTATGTATGGAATTGACAATTCAAATTGGCTATATCTATCATATAGTTCTATTGGTAAATAGATTGTTCTTCTTCTTACACTCCTTTTATTTGCCCAATTTATATCAAAGAACAACTTTACTCAATATTTGGGAAACTGTTTATGAGAATATCTAGTTTCCCTCTGAATTGAGGTACAACTCCCTATGTGAAAAATATTCAATGAATTATGTTTTGCTCCTAATTTCTACTGTAAGGTATGTTCTTAACCAGAGAATAGCAGAGGAAACTGAGTTTCACCCAGGCAAGTGAAATCTCAGGCAGGGTTTAAATGCAGAGATGTTATATTGATGATTTCCACAATCTTATGAATCTCACAACATAACAATATGCAGATGCAAAGTATGCAAGTATAATTATGCAAATGATTTATGAAATGAAAATTATGAAATGTAGATGAAGTATACTAATGTAATTTCACAACCAGTTATAACTCTTTGATTATTCTACTGATTGGCTAAACTAAAAACAATAAAACAAATCTCTTTTCATTCATCATTTCCAATTCAACACAATGAAATAACATCAGATACAGTTGGATAGAAAATAGATGGTACTAGACTTGATTGTCTCTGCAATCAGCTTCACACCAAAATTTTGCCGACCTTTTTATTTACTCTTTCAATAATATATATAGAGATTACAATGTATGATCTCTCATGAGAATGTGAGATGTTTCAAATTCCAGAATCTGGAAAGACTGGAGACTAGCACTTTTGAAACTACAAACAAAAGAGCCAAAAAGACTTTGTCTCTTCATCTAACTTGCCTTTGAGAATGTGAAATGAAAAGACTTCATCATCTTCCTTTGCCGTGATCAATCTTCATCCTTCTTAGATGCATAAGGAATGTTTGGCATTACCTCTAACCACGACTTCATTTGATATTCAAAAGCATATATCCACTATTTTATTGCAGCAGTTATCCTTTAAAAATAACCAAAAACCCATTCCTTTTGCCAAGCATCTTTGATGACTTACGTTGTCGCATGATTGCATAGCAATATTTTAATTCTTGTGATCATGTGACCGCTTTATTATTGGTGCACGTGGACCCTAGCTCAGGTGTCAAAGAATCTTCCGTGGCTTTGAGGAATAGCAGCAACCATTGGTTTATCATTGCATATAGACCCTATGGACCCACCACCACGTGGCTTCATCTTGAAAAAGTCATAACTGTAGTCAAATGCTTTTGGACCCACCATCGGAAGATCAATGACCATCGCTTCTTCGCATAGACCTCTAAGATTCTTTTCGAACACACACCCTCCGTTGGATGTAGGATCTTTCCCTGCTCAGCTTATGTTGTCACATTTGCGCTGTTGGCATACGTGGGCCCCGACATACTTCATTGTCGCATGATTGCAAGGGATTATTTTATTTCTTGCGATCATGCGACCGCTTTGAAGAAAAGCACTTTAAACGTATTTTCAATTGTCATTTTTAAGTGCATGGGTATCTTTCTAACTTAAAACATGTGCTGTTTGAAACACTTAAATAATAACATTTCTTTTTATGCCAAGCTCGGGTGTCAATACACGTGGAAAAATCCCACTTAGTCGCAAAGCATCTTCCACATCATAGCGACAAAGTGACTATCGCACACCTACCAGCATTAACTATTTACCCTTTTCGCATGATCGCATAGCTGTTATTTTATTCATGCGATCATGCGACTGAACACAATTAGAGTATCTTCCTTGCCTTATCTCCATTATTTCGGCTTCAAATCACAGTCTTCTTTCACTAATGGGATTGTTAAGGTCCAAAGAACTTTAAAAGACACATTCAATGCTTGAAAAGGCTAAGACCCGAGCTTGAAATGAGAACTTATTTAAATGCATAGTCACTACTTTCGATCCATCTTTCTGATTCACTTTTCATTTTCTGTTCACATCAGTTCTATCACTGCATCATCCAAATGAAGAACCATTTTTCTAATTCCTTATAAGTGTCTGGAAATCATGGCCTCCAATTGCCATTCTGCCTAAGAAAGATCACCAATTAAGAGCATATTATCCTTGCCGGGTTGGGATCTATAACCTACCCAATACAAAGATGCTTTTAAATAACCCACCCAGCTTAGAGAAGGAAAGGCAATGACAGGGAAACCTGGCAAGAATAGCCTATCCTATGAAAGACTTAGACCTAGATTGAGACATGACCAGACCGGACTATGAGATCAAAATCTTCCACTTTGACAACATGGGTACAGGATGAAAAGTGGGGCAACAAGTTCCTTATATTAAATGTGCACATACAAAATCTGCATGAATTGAGATGCATTATGGTTTTACAAGTTTTGAGCTTTAAGTGTTTACAGTCGGTATATGTTAGATAGAGTAAGAAGTTTCCAGTTGGTAACTATTATGCAAGGTTAACCGAGTGTCAGTATTAACCAAGTGGAAATTTACATGTTAACCAAAATCATGTTATTTTGTGGTATACACCGAGATTGACAATTGTTGTCAAGCTGTATTAGGTTGAGCATTTATTACAAAAAGGTTTGAGCAGAAATTTGAAAAAGCTATAAATACATGGTGAACTTAGTTCATTTTTTTCACACAACGAGCACGAAGAGAAAATAGTTTACATAACGATTTTGAGAAAAGGATTTTCAGATTATTTGAGCACAAATTTGAAGAACTCCGAGCAATCTCATCGTTATTTTGAGTAAGTACTATTATCACCGAGCTATCTACTTACTATTTACTGAAACCCTAAAAGAGAAGCTATGGTGTCCGCATCAAAAGCAAGAAAGTCCAAGTATGCAGAGGAGGAGGAAGTAAATCTAATTGTTTCTGCTACCTGTGATGAGCCCAAATACAAACTTCATCCCGAAGTGGCATCACAGATTGATAAAATGGGAGCTTTTTCAAGCATACCACCTAGGGTTTTGCTGGTAGAAGATATTTGTTCATATATTCATTGCAAGATAGGGGAAATCAAATATTTTGAGATGTTCGCTACATATCAAAATTTGTGTGGTGAAGATGGAAAGTTGAAAAATGATCATGAGCACCTAAAAGTTAAAGGTCTGGTTAATGCCCTAAATTTCTCAAAGAATTTAAAAAATGAGTGGATAAGGATAGTTATGAGTCGGTATGATGATGGAAAGTTATGGTTGGATGAACCCATTAAGATCACAAACAATAACATACAAGAGGTAACTAGATACCCCATAATAGATAAGGTCAAGGCACTAAGGAGTGCACTGAGGATCGAGCTGGAGAAGAACACTAGAGCCGAATGGGATGGCAGAGAAATGAAAGTAAGCACAATCACTAATCTTGAGATAAGATTTAGAGCTTATATCATTAGTTATAAGATATTACAGTCGAGAAGACCAAATAGTGTACCGTGTGGTGTAGTTGACATAGCATACAAGATAGTTAAGAAGGGATTTCAGTTGGACCTTGCTGAGCTACTACTGAAGAAAGTAGAAGAAAAAATGAAGACTATCTGGTTGGCCAAGTCCAACACTTGTAAGTTTGGATCCTTACTAATTTGCATATTCTTTTATGTTCAAAACTTTTTCCTTTCAGTTGGTAATGTAGATTGGACAACTGACATGCCAATTACACTCCAGATTACATATTTGATTAATAGTTTAGGAGACAATTTTGCCAGTTTAGTAGATAGTTATTTTGAACAATTCAAGGAGATAATGAATTCAAGGAGCATAATTCCAAGGAAACTAGTAGAAGAATATGAACATGATATTTTCTTTCTAGTTGATACTGATCATACTTTGATTAAGGCTGTGGTGCCAAGGAAAAAAATGGCTAGCCACTATGGGTTATGAATTGGATATTGATTATGCATCTAGATCAATAAAGGATTTATTAGCTGAGCCTAAGGACCCAAAATCTTCTAGGTTTGGCACTTATGAAGAAGACAAAACAAGGATAAAGACATACCTAGTCATTGGTAAAATAACTAAGAAATCCAAGAAAATGATGAGCAATCTGGTGAAGAAGTTTGGAGATGATGTTGAAACATCTGAGAGCATACCAGTTGAGGTAGAAACCAAAGGTTAGTTTCTTATTTCTGAAAAACCATATGATGAGGAGACAACCAAGTTAGATAAAGATATAGATTCTACACCAGTTTTGCCTACCCCTACTCCAAAGAAGATGTAGTCTGAAGTGAAAACAAGGGAACACACAAGGTCAACAACTGCAACTTTACCTCCACTGAAGAAAGGAGTTGTGAAGATATCTAGATCAACTGTAGCTACACCGACAAAGGCCTACAAGAAAAGAGGTACTAAAAATACTACCGAGGCCCCCAAGAAAAGAAGAAAATTAATCATAGGGAAGGATGATATAGATGACGATGAAGATGATAATGATCAATTCAAGGTAGTTTTCAACAAAAAATAGTCAATTGATGAAGTAGCTAAAAATATCATAGACAATAGAGGTCTAAGTGACCTTGACTGAAGACCAAAACAAGATTGAAGAAGCTATAATTCAAATGATGATCAAGTTTAAGAAGGTACCCATTGAATTTTCCAAAAATGTGCCTAAGGCATTTATATGAAAGAATTTCACAGAGATGGACATATGCCTTGAACACCGAGAAAAGAATGAGGGAACAATCCCTAGTTATGGCAATGCCTACATTAACAGTTCCTGAAGTTGAGGAATTGATGAAAACTTATTCAAAAAGATTCTTAGTGAAGAGCCAGACATTATAGATACTTGATGAAAATCTGTTAGATATTGATGAGAACATTCAACTTTTGTGGACTTCTATACTTCACGCCCGTACTGAGTCAGAAAAAGATGGCTTTGGCCATTATCCTTGAGAAGAAGCTCAAGAGAAAAGGGAAAGGAATACATTCTGATGATGTTGATTTGGCACTAAAGAAAAAAATTGAGTTATCAGATACCGAGGTACCTGATACTATTGATGCCACCGAGAAAATAAGTGTAATTTAGGATGCACCTGAGCAAGTGACAATACAAGGAACCACAAATGATTCAAATGATTTACTCATTAAGGACATCACAAATAGTGATCCTGGTGACATCAAAGATGATGAGGATGTCATAGTTGTTGGAGCTCAACCAGAAGAGAAAGCCTCTACCGAGCCAACAGTGAGCACTATACCAGGTGATCTTCCAATCTTGATGCAAGTAGTTGAAATAATTTCTCAAGAAGAACCCAAAGGCTCAATCCCCAAGCAACCCAAAGATACATGGGAACATGGAACAAGCACAAAAAACACTGCAAAGATAGATATGCATAAGACAAAAGAGGTAGATACACAAGGACAAGATGACCCCAAGCCTACCGAGACAACAAAAATAGACACTACATCTAAAGCTCCATCTCAGTCAACTGAGACACATGTTAGCGAGGAGTAGAAGAAGGAAGATACAGTGTATACCGAGCAAGATAAGTCAAGTGTTGAGGTAAAGGCAATAGTTCCTTTTGTGAAATCCTTGCCCCAAGAGTCTAAGAAGAAGAAGAAAAAGCATGGAAAAGGGCTAGTCACACTTGAGGAAGTCATAGAAATACCTGAATGTGACCTGAAGACTTTGGACCCTGAAGCATTGAGAAAATATGGGGAATTATGTACAAAGAAGGTAGCACAAGAGAAGCTGAGAAAAGAGAGCAAGAGTAAGAAAATACTTGAAGATGTGAGAGACATCTTGCAGCAAGTTGTACCTGACATCCAAATTAATTAAGAAACACCCATATTAGAACAACTTGCCAACCTTGCAAATCAAATAAATGCCCTGGACATAGATGCCACAAAAAAATTTGAAGAAAGGGAAGAAGAAAAGATTCAAAATAAGTTAGCAGAGAAGATCAACCAAGAAGTGGCAGTAAACAAAGTCAATCTTTCTGAGGTAATCACTGAGTTACAAACCATTACTCATAAAATAGCTCAAATTTTATTTAAGTTATGCACTATGGAGAAATTTTCTACTGAGGTTAATGAAAAGATTAAAAAGATGGATGTTGAAATCTTAGCCAGTGCAAATGCATCCTTAACCAAGCTAAATGCTTTTCACAAGCATATACTAAAAGTTCAAGAACTCAGGCGGTTAAGAGAAGACTTGAGAAATCAGGAAGATAAGATAAGTGACCAAGTCACTGAGCTACAAGTAGAGCTACTTCCCCACCTCAAAATAATTAAGTGACACATTGTGAAGGCACAAGCCTTAGTTGCAACACCTAAGACTTCAATGTTGGAGAACATCTTTGACATGCATGCACAAGTCGGTCTTGAGCACATTTCTCTCACCAACTTGAAAGAGGAATGGGGAAACCTCTTAGATTCTCTGATGAAAACCCATAAACACATTTTTGATAAGATGTATGTTAGAATTTATAATCTTTCCTTGGTTGTATTATTTAAATAAGGATAAACCAAGGTATCCTTCATGTAATTTTGTCCTCTAGTCCAAGTGGGAGGACAACTCATAATTTGTAATTCCTTTTATTAGGAAATTAGTTTATTCCTCCTTAAGAGGATATGGACACTTGTCACACACAGTTATGAATGGTGGCATTCATAGGCTTGGGAGTTACATTCTAACTCCTCTCTCTAATCTCTATTTAAGAGATGCTCCTCTCTCATTTCTCATGATGAAGTTATTCTAAGTGAGCAACTTTCTCTCTCTTTCTTTCTCTCTCTCAGTTTAGGCTATGGCCTCATTCATAATGTCACAAGGGGTTTTCTTTTCTTTCCCCTTTCAAAATCTCTTGGCTCTTTGTTTGGATTCTTGGAGCATTCTCATGTGTTGGTGATTGATCTTGATATTTTATCTCATTCTTGGCTTATGGTAAAATTCCTTCTTGCACTTCACTTTCTTGGATTATTTCATTAACTTATTTTCATCTTTTAATACTTCTAACATGTCATCAGAGCTACTAATCCTTGTTTAAGTATTTTGTAGGAAGGTGACATTCAAAGGAGAAAGTTTTTTTGCAATTTCTTTTATAAATCTAATATTTGTTGCAGCTCTAACTTGTTTCTCTCATTTTTTTTCTCTCTCTAACCCTCTTTGGAAGGCTTACCGCCAAAGAGTAGCTTTTAAATTTTTTTTGGGTTTGGTTGATTCACCGCCAATCCCAGCTCATCTTTCTTCTATTCTAATGTTCTTACAGGTTTTATTATAATCATTCTTTTGATCATACCCTCTGCTGGTTTGATTCTTGCAGGATTCAAATAATAATAATCTCTACATTTTATGATATCTCTTTGCATGCATGTATATATATATATATATTTTTTGGAAGGCATATCTCCAATCTCTTATTGTGTTATTTTAATCTAAGATCTTTTTTACAATATCTATGTGCATGCAAGTTTATTTTATTTATTTTGTAGGCATATCTCTGTTCTAATATACACCTTTTTTATTCTTTCATATATCATTGGTTTTATAATATTGTGCATGCAAGTTTTATAATATTACTTTCATAAATCTCTGGTTTTTCTAAAAAATCTTGATATACCTCTGTCTGTGCTTCTTCTTTTTTCCTCTTTTGTTTGCTGGTTGGTTGCATGATGTAGTTTATTCATCCACATTCAATATTATTATTGTCTCCTTTATCCTTGGCAAACTGTTCCTTACCCCATGTTTCAGTTCAGGTTTTTTGTTGAAGAAGTACAACCTATTTTATGTTGGATGCTATGAGAAAATGAAGCTGAATCTTGAAAAACTAAGATATGGGTTTTGTGTAGAATGAGCCCATTTAGCTCTTTCATGGGAAGTTTCTCCAAATTCATCATTGTTTAAGAGTTGTCACCAATCTTTGTCACTCTTTGTATCACTGCTTTCATTCATGGGTTTGAGCTAGTCACTACTTGGCTGCCGACATTTTCTATGCTCAATTCTATTTTATTCTCTATCTTTCACTGCCATTTTAGCTATTCTAAGTTTAGTTTGACTATTTATAAACATGTTAATGATTTCTTAGCTAAGTCTAGAGCTAAGTCTGAATTTGAATGATTGTTCAGCTAAGTTTAGTTGTCTTTGTATTCTAGTTTGAATTCATTTTAGATAGTTTGAATAATTTCTATTATATTTGTTTAATAACATTGTTCATTATATTCTCATCCATTTTTTTATATTATTGCTGGTTATTATTAATCTCCATGCAAAAATATTTTTCCCTTATTATTTGCTTCTTATATTTACTAATCATTGCAAGTTATCAATACATTCTTCGTAGTAGATTCTTTATTATTAGTTTCTTGTCTTATCTTTATAATAACACTTATATAAGTTTAACCTCTATTTGAATATTCCTTTGACTCAAACATTTTTTTTTTTCATAATTATAGTTACACTTTTTATTCCATTTTATCATTATAACGCTTGTTCTTTTTGGTTCATGCACATCTCTTGCAGCTTTTGTTTAATCATTAGATTCTTTTCTATATTTAACAAAAGTTATTCAAAATTTGTTTATCATAAAAAAAGTTCTTTTAAAAAGCCTTTTCTTACTATTTTTATATGAAGCCTTTTCTTTAAAAGGAGAGTCTTTTAAAAGTCTTGGTAAAAAGTTTTTTTTAAGATACTCATTAATTTCTTTTATTTATTTATTATAAATTTTATTAATGTTTGTAAAAATTTTTTAGACCAAAGTCATTTAATTTTTTTTTGACATTTTAAATATATTATTTAATTTTAACATGTTTCAAGTTTAATATTAGTTCATATATGGTTTTATTTTCTTATCTAATAAATTTCTATTAGCCTTTTTAATAAGAGGATTATTTTCACTTTAAAAAATAAAATTCAATTTGTTCAATAAAGTGGGTTTTTTTTCCAAGATAGTCTTGTGTTCTCTTTTTTGTAATATTGTTACCTTTTCTTCGTAGACGATCATAGTTGTTCTAACTCTTGTTTTAAGGACCAATATGTTATGTGCCATATAATTGATCTAACTATTATTTTTTAAGAAGAAAAAATGTATATGATTGATCCAAATCATTTAAAGTCATTGATGATGTTAAATTATAGTTTGTTCAAAGTGTTATGAGTTATCTTACACTATTGCCTTCATTATTCAGTGATTTGATTCAATTTTATTATGTTCTATTGATCTATCTGCACATGGTTGCAGTTTTATGCTTTTATAGCATCTCTTTATGCTCATGGTAGTAGTTTATGGTTTTATACCATTGGTTTATATGAATTTTATGTAATGCCCAAAAGTTCGGGTCAAAACACAACCAACAAATTTTTTTTTTAAAGGTGAAAAAGTTCCTACGCTTACGATGCGGGACAAAAGTGAACATGTCATCGTCTCAAAAGAGACAGGTGGTCACACCTCAACAAGGTTGTTTCCATAGGATGCTAGTTGGAACTCAATATAATCAGAGTTCGTTAAACATCTTGACGATCAATTTCGTCGATCGTCAATCTAAAAATCATATAGGTTATCTTCGAGTAAAAAGGATATCTAAGAGGAATCGAATGTTTATGTAATAACTTTAATTCTATAAATAGGTTAACCATTTCCAATAATGTACAATTCAATACCAATATGATTATGAAAATTAAATTGTCAGTTTACGATAGCATTGGATATAAATTTAAATTGTCGTTTACACCAATGTCTATTTTTAATTGAACGTATACTAATTCAATTTATAATTACAACATACCAACTAATTAATGTACTTTTTAACTAATTAATAATTTTTAAGAAAACAATAAATAATAATAAATATACAACATTTTAAACTAAATTATATATATGAAATTAATTAATAATTATAATATATTAATTAATTAATATAATTATTAATTAGTTAATATACTATAATGTATTCATTAACATCATATATATATATATATGTCATAAATTTAAATGACATGAATTCATACATAAATAGAAAAACAAATATTTAAAATATTGCTCAATAACATCTAACTAATATTATTAACATGACATTAATACAAATTAACTTAATAACATAAATTAATTAACAACCTAAGCTATCATAACAAACTACTCACTAAACTAAACATCCCACCAAGTCAACTAGCCTATCTCCCTACTCTTAGCACCCTAGAAATCTATCAAATCTTCCCTTCACTCCACTTACCATCACAAGGACAAGGGAGGGGTGCGCAATTTAAGAGAGGGAAGAAAATTTATTTCAAAATTTCAAACTTCCCCAAAAGCCTGCGCCCAAACCTACGCTTGGAAAGAGGAGAGGCATGGGGAGTAAGTGGGAAGTGGGTCCCACCACTTACTCTTGTCCAAGGGAAGCTCCATTCACATTTTAAATTAATTGCTAGGCATGGGCTAGCAAAGGCATGCGTAGGTTTTGGAGACTAAAAGGTAAGAGCATTTAGTAAAAGGTAAGAGATGATAGCAAAAGGACAATTTCTTGTCCAATGAAATCGATTTCAAACTTTACAAAGACTTGTCATCCCTACACATGCGCCATGTATTGGGGAGGATATTAAATAAGGTATGGGGGAAATAATACCATGTTATTTTATTTGTTTATAACATATTGAGGTGGCAAGATTAATATTATAAAATGACTGTGGTAAGAGAATTGTATGGGAATTCTTTTCCCATACAATTTCCAGAGAGTTGAAAGCCAACTTTTCTTTGAAAATGAATTCTCTTATGTATGAGAACATTATCAATTTCCTTCACAGCAATGAGTAGAATAGCATTATCATTTATTAGTTTCCTTATTGCATTAGGAAGTCTATAGTCTTAAAATTGATAGTGTATCATTAAGGATTAAATATGGTTTGATTGCAAATCAATAGAGATATCAACAAAATAACTATTTTGTTCATTCCTTCATAGATGTTTCATTACAATTGAAAGGACTAAAAGTGAGATATGAATCATATATAGAGATTATTTTCAATGATCATGACAATTAAATCATCTTGTAGGAACTACAATATTCTTATATCAACCCAAATCTGGAATCATAATGGATTTGTTACAATATTAAAATCCATCAATGTTGATAACTCATTTGCAAAGAAAGAGTAATTTCAACTATAAAGAGAGAGGGAAATATTTTATAACATATGCAAGAATTCATCATAAACATTAAGGAATCCATTTCAATACATACACAAATACATCAAATACAGTTACATCTTCATAGTTACAATAGAGCATTGCAAAGGATAATACCATACAATGAAAGATCAAGAAATGACAGTCTCTCATCTATTTCATCTTCACAATAGCTCCAAGTAAAAAAACATTACATTAACTCTTTGACATCAATAGAAGTCCAAATACAAAGAGAGGTTACACAAAGGAATGAACGGGTTGTCTTCTCACAACCACCCAAAAGATGAAAACCTCCATGATAGCTCCTCTTTGAGCTTCCACAAATCTACAAATATATACAAGGCAAGGGAAAGACCATGGGAGCTCAACTCCCATCCTAGGCCTCTCATGAGGCCACCCCCGAGCTTGGGGAAACCACAAAGAATAAGATACATACACAAACTCAAGCACTCACATGAAATCAAACAAATAGATCCCAAATTCCCTCAAGGATAAAACATAGGATCAAATCCGATCCTTTAATAGGGTGTGAATGGGCAACACATGGAGAAGCCAATGCCATAATAAGGCCACACATGGACCACAATAAATGATGTCAAGGCCACACATGGACCTCCATAACAACGTATCACATATCAATGGCACACAAGGCCAAATCCCTCCTTATAACCCCAAAAATGCCCTTTGGGCTTCAAATGCAAAGGCTACTTGGGGACAACACACCCAAGCTTATCCTTCCCCACACATGGAGGAAACTCTGCACATAATGTTGCCTCCATCTCCACACCCCCTCTTGGTTGCTCTTCCCTCCCAATGGTGATTGAGCCAAGAGTAAACAACCCAAAACACCATCACAAAAGAAAATACAAATGCCATTTCATGCTCTCACCATGACCAACCATGGGGAGCTAAAACTCTTAACAAAAATTACAACTACAAGATTCATCTACAACAAAAGGAGAGAGATGAAGAGCAAGATCCTCCAACCTATGATCCAATGCAAAATGATGAAGTTTTGAGCCTTCTCCTTCTTCTATCCCTAGCTTTCTCCTTCTCCAAGTTTAGTGGTCTCTAAAGGTAGAGAGTGGGTGAACAACCCCAAACCCCTCTAAAAGTCCTACTAAAAAGGGACCCCCTACCAACTCTCCACAACCCTCATAAAGATGGTCCTAGGAAGTACTTTTATGTCCATGATGCAAGTTGCAAATTCGTTCAAGATTAAATGGGCACTATTGGAGGGGACAAAAGGTCAAAATATGGCTTTTCCCATGCTAAAATTACCCCTAACCTATGGGTACAAGGAATGGGCTACTTAAAAATGCATGAAACTACCCCCTAGGGTCCTATTTAACCCTCCAAAAACCATGGTTCAGTTTATGCACGAAAATGTAAGGTATGACTTCACTTAGGGGTCCTAAGACAAGAGGATGCACTTAGAATACCCCCTCGAGGAAGCTTCTAGGACTTGCTCTTGCACTCAAATCACACGACATACCTTAGTTAACAAATAAATCTAGTGTCAAGTGACACTCACATAATTAACATCACAATTAAGGTATGTCCAACATATTACAACACTTAAAAACCCTACACATACATTCACATTACGGTTACAAAATAAAACACTTCACAACGAGGCCCTGGTCTCTTCAATAGATGGGGCCTTGGCTTTACTGATAGCACAAGCATTCAATGTGGTTTCCCTGAATGTTTCCATGGTCCTTCCACCTGCAAAACCTAAATGCAGCATCAGTAATTCAAAGAAGAAAACCATCATATATAAACATACAAGATGTAATATCCACACATTAATCTTAACTCAATTGCATACAAGGAATCATACAAAAAGTAATGATCTAACACAATTCAATTGAACATTCAATCACATAGAATAAAATGTCATAATTCAATTGTCTGCACGTAATCATATAGGATTCAATAATCACATCAAGTAAATTCAGTTTGCATAATTCAATTCGTGATTCAAAAGCATAAATGAAATCAAGATCAACCATAATATAGTCATCAGATTCTCATAACATAATATAATCTAACATGATCAAATCCAAATCCACTCATCATGGATCCACATACAGAGTCAACAAAATATAAAGTTTAACGATTCCATCATAACATAACAGTAGTCGAATGAGTCCAAGTATCTCCAAAAACATAATCAAAATGAGAAACTAAGTCTAGAAATTGGGATCACTACGTGGGCCGAAGGTGGGCCTCACATTTTATTTGATCTTGTGTAAGTTGCATCAGGAGCTAATTGTTTTTTCAAGGTTAACTATGGTGGACCCGACAATTTTTACTAACTCGTAGTTGCCTTATCTAGCCTGTGGAGTATCCCTCCATCCTATAACAGGGATGCACTTGTTCCATTTGTAAGATGCACTGGGATGCACTTACTTGTTCCATTTGTAAGATGCACTAGGATACACTTGTTCCATTTGTAAGTTGCACTAGGATGCACTTACTCAGTTGATGTTTATCAACTTATTCCATTGGTTTCTTTTTTCCTCATGGTGAGGATGGTGCTCTTGAAATCTTTCCTGAAAATTGTTGGATATCTCTTATACTTGGAAGGCACTATGTTTTTCACACTCATAATCCTTAGTTCAAATTATTATTTAGCATATGTCAATATTTTATTTATGTTGGTCTAGATTCATTTATCATTGATGGAACCCTTGATTATGGTACTTATCTATAGACATATCTGGCATTTTAGTTAACAGGTTGATTTGATGTTTGAGTCTCTTGCTCTATTGTTTTATCATTGTCTCTCTCACATTTATTTGCAAAATATACTCTTGCGATAATGTACCGCATTCTTCATTGCTTAGATCGTGGGTCATGTAGGTGGTGGTTTCTAGGCCCATTCACTTGCAGCGGGATGACTCATTAGTGGACTGTCTATATCCATGTGATTGATGCAATGTTGATGTAGGTCTCATTAGTTGGCCTTGTCTGTGGTCATTTATGCATTAGTATGTTTCTTTTACGAGAAGATTCATAATGATTATTATACCTCACTTTGAGCATGTGGTTTACCTTGGTATCATGTTAAGCTATTGTGTACCTTTTATGATTGATCATGATTTATCTCATTCTAAAGTTTCAATGATTCTCTAAAATTGAATTATTTTATGATACATATTATAAAAGTGTACTAATTTGTATCAAGTGTAGATCCCAACTATGGGAAATCTACTTGTGGTTTTTCTATGTTCTATGTTTCAGGTGATCCATCAAGGAAAATTCAAGACATCAATTCATTTACACAAATCCTACGAATCACCAGACTACTTGAAGATATGGTTATACTTCCACTTGAATACATTTAAAGGACCCATCCACTTCTCTTGGCTCTACAAAAGATGCATGTTCAACATACAAACGACTTCTTGCACACTTGAAGACAACACTGTGTTTCCTTATATTGAAGATAAAGTTGTAGATTGTTGTAAATTATGGGTTTAATACCCCTTGTTGTAAAATCCCCAAGTAAAGATTAAAGGGGGGTGTTAGAATTTATAATCTTTCCTTGGTTGTATTATTTAAATAAGGATAAACCAAGTATCCTTCATGTAATTTTTTCCTCTAGTCCAAGTGGGAGGACAACTCATAATTTGTAATTCCTTTTATTAGGAAATTAGTTTATTCCTCCTTAAGAGGATATGGACACTTGTCACACACAGTTATGAATGGTGGCATTCATAGGCTTGGGAGTTACATTCTAACTCCTCTCTCTAATCTCTATTTAAGAGATGATCCACTCTCTCATTTCTCATGATGAAGTTATTGTAAGTGAGCAACTTGCTCTCTCTTTCTTTCTCTCTCTTAGTTTAGGCTATGGCCTCATTCATAATGTCACAAGGGGTTTTCTTTTCTTTCCCCTTTCAAAATCTCTTGGCTCTTTGTTTGGATTCTTGGAGCATTCTCATGTGTTGGTGATTCATCTGGATATTTTATCTCATTCTTGGCTTATGGTAAAATTCCTTCTTGCACTTCACTTTCTTGAATTATTTCATTAACTTATTTTCATCTTTTAATACTTCTAACAATGTAAGTACAATTTTTTTATTTTGGCATTAATCTCAAAAAGGGGGAAGTATAATGTATATGCCAAATGTATTTTTATATGCTAAGTGTACTACACACATACCAAGAGCATGCACTGAGGGGGAGTAATTTTGTAGAAGAGTCAATTGTATATGTATATATGGAGAGTAAGAAGCTATATAAATATCGGCTTATATCCATTACAGTTTTGATACTAATGCCAAAGGGGGAGATTTTTATCTCTATTTGAGCATTAGATGTTGTCATTAGTATCAAATTAGATTAGTCAGTTATCTAAGCTGATTAGTCGGTAAAGTATGAAATAACAAACTATAATATGCTAGTTGGTTAAACAAACAAGCCTTCATATCGAATAATCACAAGGCAGTACCGAGAGCTAAAAGGAAACAGGTTTAATCAGGCACCAAAGCTTATTTACCGAGCATCAGAGTAAACCAAGCATCGAGCGTCAGTAAACACCGAGTAGTATACACACCGAGCACCAGTGTATTCACTAAACAAAAAAGGTTATGTTTATCGAGCTATTCAAGAAACAACATAGTAATCATGAATGACACATCTATCTATGCAAAGGGTTTACACAGATCCATAGAATGTTTTACCAAGATTGAGGGTTATTTATTGTGGATGTAATCATTAAATGTAGTGATGATTCCTATTTAATAGTCAAATCTGGGTTATTTTTGTACATCGTAGATCTTAGGTTTTCTAAGATGTTGTAAACCTAATTAGATCATGACAATCATAGTAGTTTTCTATATAATTGTAATTGATGTCATTTTGACAAGGATTGAATATCATCAAGAAGGAGATCATGAAGTTGTAGCCACCTTCAAGACATTAGAATTCAGACAAGGTTTGCATGATAGAGCAGTTATCAGAGATTCAATCTAGTTTATTAAGAAATAATCAAGGCTACTGAGCAGAACAGATGATAGTTTACTACACATAAAGGTGATATTTATTCAATATATCATAGATCTGATTCAGATAAAGTTTAGTTGTCATTTACAGATACCTTATGTTATTCTCTAATCATTGTAACAAAGTTTGTATAAAGATCTCCTAACATAGTAGACTTAACAATATGATTGTAAATCTCTTAACCGAGTGCACACTCAAGTAGTGTTTAAATCCTCTCACAAGGTAGATCTAATTGATTTGATTGTTACTCCTAACAGGGTAAGATCACCAAAAGTGATCAAAACTTGTAGCCTTAACCGACATACTTTATTTACTGCAGTAGTGAAGAATTTGTGGGTGTCATCCCTACCACAGTTTTTACCTTCTAACAAGGGTTTCTACGTAACCAAAATGCTTGTGTTATGTGTTACATTTCATGATTGATTTATTGTTTAATTTCATGTACTTTCCATTTACAAAGTCATTTGAATGAATGTTGCAAAAAATGGATTCAGTTGGTTAGTCACTACTATTGCATATTGAATATTCAGTTAAAATTATTGAGGGTACTGATTCACCCCTCCCCTGTTAGTCCCTTATCTTTATATACCAACAATATATATATGTGTGTGTGTGTAAACTGGATTTATATATATTAAAAATCTATTTATTTGTTTATTTATTTTTGGATTTAAACAAAATTATTATTATTATTATTTATTAATTTTTGGATTTAATTTTTTTTAAAAAATATTATTATTACTATTCATTTATTTTGAGAAAAAAATTAATAAATAAATTTGATTTTTTTTACATGTGGGTTTTAATATTAATGTTTTCATTTATATTTATATTTAGAAAATTAATAACATTATTTTATTATTAAATACATTGTGTTTTGATATGCATGAAGATTTTAGTTAAATACTTATTTAAAAAGTATATATGCATGCGATTTTATATGAATATTTTCTTAACAAGTCAAACTAGACTTTAATAAACAAAATTGACTATTTTTAAACATTTGAGACTTGTGTTATGGTTTGACTACTTGGTTTATTGTATTGCCTTGCTTGATGTTGTTTATTTGGGGAAATTGTGTTGCCTCTAGGAGTGGTATACAAAGGCTTGGGGGGTTTTTTTTTCTATGTGACATGTGCATTTTCTGTATTTTTGTAATGTTTACTTGGTCACAATTATTTTTACCCAACCTAATTTCTTAAGCTCATTATTTTTTGAACTCTTTGAGAGGGTGTGTTATATCATGTTATGGTTTGAGGACCGACTTTTAATTGTGGGATTATGGTTTGAGGACCAATGTGAGTTCCTGTTATCTTTTATGGAACTGAAATTGATTATCATGATTTATATTATCTGTGAGATCTTTTTATGACTTGTGAGCCTAGGGTAGGTTAAATAGGTGCATCTTAGAAGAGTATCTTATAATAGGGATCTGAGATCCAAAGTGGTCAGTACCAGGGTAACCTATCGTAAGTTGTGCAATAAGTGATAACTTAATAAATTTGGTAGACAAATATTAATAAGGTAAATGTATGCCTCGCCCATGCCTTGAGCACTTGTATAGGCTAAGGATGGAACTGGGATAATATCTAGAGAGTAGGTATTATTAGAATTCCTCATCTTCATGAGAGGGTGTTCTAGTTTTTCATGGGTCATGTTGAGGGTCTGAGGTCCAGAGTGACCAGTCCAGGGTAACTCAACCTGATAAATGCTTGAGGGTTCGGGGTCTAGAGAGACCAGTCCAGGGTAACTCAAGAAGCTGGCCATGTGATGACACTCCTATAGTATGTAGCCTAAGTTTCATCTGTATTTTCTATATTTTCCTCTGGAGGTTAGTATTATTTGGTGGTTATTATTAGTTGGTGGTATTTAGTATTTAGTATTTAATGGTTGGTATTTGTTGATATTTTGGCATTTGGTGTTTTGGTACTTGTTGGTATTTTGATATTTACTATCTTTTCTTTATCATTAGTTGGTGGCACCTTTTGAGATAGAGAGCCTTTAGGATCCATTGCTTAGTTATTGTGTTGTGTTGGATTTTGTGATTGTTATCTGAGTGGGGTCTGTAGTTATCTCATCAACATGGTGGGAGAGTTCCATGAGGTTGGGTGGTAGTGATTCTTTAACCATTTGAGATTTTGATGTTCCTGTATTGATGTTGGATGATCCTTATTGTTGTTACCTTCTTCTTCTTCATTGGAGGTTTGTTCATATCTATCTTATGATGTTATATTTGTACCTTGTATCAATGCTTCAGATGTGATTCTTTTGGGATATTGTACTATACTTTGTATGCGGTTATTGTTACATACCCTATGAATTTTGCAGTGAATGTTGTTTCATTATGTGTACCTTGATGTATCATTTGCATCTATGTGTTCATTTAGGTTATGATGTACTTGTTATTTATTTTTATATAAGAGATTTGTAATTATACTTAATCTAAAATAATTAATTAATGTATGCATACATAATTCTACGTCATGGAACCCTTGAGAGTTGTTAACTATAATGGAGTTGTACTTATGTACTTGTTTGTATCTTATGTTGTATTTCTTCCACATTTTTATCATTATTGTTTTGTAAACTCTTAAGAAAAAAATTATTCTGTAAACATAACAACATATTTTAGGTTAAGTTCTCCTGGCTTCACTAGTGGGGCATTATAGTTACTATTTTTAGTAATTTTTCATTTGAGTGATATTTTTTTCCCTATTCTTTCCCAAAGGTTCAGATGGGCTAGATAAGCATGCCAGTAAATTTTCGTTGCAATATCATCTCTAGTTTTGATGATATTAAAGTTTTTATTTTTGGAAATTACTAGAAAACTTTATGAATTCAATTGTGAAGGCTTAAGAGGCTTCAAAATAACCTGAAAATGTGTCTAGCTAGTGTATCAAGTTACAAGGTGATAGTACACATTACAATATTTTTGGCGCTTCAAATGGTTCATCAATCAAACACCTAGTTTAAAAGTTATGGCCTGTAGAAGTTGGGTCTCCTAAAATAGGAAATATAAAAACACATTGAACACATAAATGAGTCATAAAAGGGAGTTACACATGTTGGTATGTATATTGACAAATCATAGGGAATATTTTATTGAAGACAATATGGGTACCTCTTTATAAGCGATTTTTAGCCCATGGTTTTTTAATACTATTTGGCAGTTTCTTGTATTCTATCTCCTATACATTACGTGTGTGGGATGGAGGGTGTGTGTAACAATATTATATCTATTCAATTACCTCTAGGTCTTTGGTTGGTGATAATATTCAAGGAAAATTTCTCTACAAGTCCATTGGAATTTGTCTTTGAAATCTTATTAATATATTGGGCAACTTTTGCAGTGGGGTTTTTCTCCTAAAAGGGTTTTCCCTACATAAATCACTTTGTTGTGGTATGCATGTGTAATATATAAAATTTAATATATATATTTAAAGGGTGGGGGGGGGGGGGGTTACCAAAATGTAATATCTTCCTCTAAAACCAAATTCCCAAAGGAAAGATCCAAATTGATTAATCACAAGGAAATGATTAATGCCCAAATGAATCAATCGATGGAGAATGTGAAGAAAGGAGAAAACCTTATATTATGTTATGGAAAGTATGTATTAAAATATTAATTAAATTGAATATAAATAGTAACCTCAAAATATGACATATTTGGAAAATGTTGTTTTTTGATGTCTGTACTCAGTTTTGGGAATTTCTGCAACTGAATCTGGCCTGGAAACACATAAACAGAGAAAACCTAGAAACCTTTTGTAGATCTTATTTTCTAAGAAAGGTCAACCTTGACTTAAGATAGGGGTAAGATCTTACCCTGGGGTACAATCTTACCCCTTTATGTTGACCTTGACATGCACTGCTCCGATGAAAATTCTATTTGCAGATCTCAAAAGTTTGTCGAAAAGGGTACTCAGATCTGAACTGCAATTTGTTGTCCCACACCTGTACGTGCAAGAAAAAGGGTTTTATTTATTGGATGAGGGGTTTTCCTTGGTCAAAACCCAATTTTGGAATTAACCTTGAAATATAATTGAAATTGCAATAGTAAACAAAGTAAATGGAACAATTCACCTTGCTTATATTGAAACCCTTGTGGAGGATTCAAATCCTTGAATCCACAAGTATGGATGCTCCAAATGAATGTAGAATGGTATGTAAGATGTCTCAAATAAATTTCATTAGATATTCAACACCAATCTTGAATGGATCTTGGAATAGGAAGAAGCTTGGATGGAAATGGAGAAGTCTTCAACAAAGGGGATCCATAGAGATTGAATCCTTCAATGGATATCAATGGATCTCCTTGATGAATTGGATCTTGAATTCTTGAATGCTTGAGGATGAATGAATGCTTTAATACTTTCTTTCTCCTTCTTGCTTGCTTGATGATTTCTTGATCACTTGATTTCACTTGCTTGAGCGATTATAGAAAAGATATGTTGAAATGAGAGAGGAAGGCTTCCTTTTATACAAGCTAGAGCACAAAATTCTAGAGAGGCTGACATAGGGGAATTAAATTACAATTTAAGCCTTTAATCTTGGAAGTGGACTTAATTTAAATATCATTTAAGAGTTTACCATTTCAAAGCCTGAAACAGTCGACCTGGAAGCGGGAAAATAAACTTTTTGAAACCTGACATTTGTAAACTTCTGGGATTTGAAATTTGGACCTAGGGTCAGGGTCAAGATTGACTCTAACCTAGGTCAGGGTCAAGGTCGACCTTGACCTAGAAGGTTGACCTTGACCCTGAGGTCAAGAATCCCAAATCCTCATGATAAGGTGCCAGAAATAGGCTGGAAACAGGTGGAGAGAGAAGCATAATAGGGGGAAAAAGCCAAATCCCAGTCAAAGACCCATTCAAGGTGTTTAACATGACCCTAGACCACTTACTCAGAGGGCTAAACTGGTCCTAAATGGAAGTTCTTCCATTTTATGACTATACATTTAGCCCCCACTTTAGCAAGAGTATGGACTCGATGCAAACTCTTGGTAAAGGAGATCACAATGAAAATATAATCTTATTGAAATCAAAGGGACAAAGGAATCCTCAAACTCCTAGGGACTCAAGTTTTCATCAACTCCAAGATTACAATAAGAGAGACATCTCTACAAAAGAGAAAGAAGAGGGTGTGATTGCCTCGCCCAATGAGAACTTATGTCCAATTGTGAACCACACAAAGAAACAATGCAACTGAAAAGATGGAATTGAACCACCTAGTGAATGTGGCCACTCACTAGTCAACACATAAAAGATTCACCCTCAAGAATATTCTATTTTATAAGAGAAAATCCAAAAGCAAAAGAGATCCAGTCTTAAAGACACCTCCGACCTTAAGGGATCAAAATTTTGAAATTTGAAACTGGAGGGATCAAGAGATCCTATAAGATAAAAATATGTGCTTTAAGGATTAGTCACTAATCCATAAAGGGAGAGAAGTGCCTTGAAAAGTATATATATTGAAAGTGCGTGTGTGCAAAAAGTGAGCAGAGCGTATGCACCCATGTTAAAGTCATTGCTAACACTTTAATAGGAGAAATGGCTTGAATGGAAACATAAACAACTCCATTAATTATGTTTCCACTACGAGATGTCCCCAAGCAAAGAAAAATCAAGGGAAATACCACATAAACATATAGAGAACACATAAGGGATCTACCTGCCGTGGGGTCAGTATGATCATAAAATAATATATATGATATAATTGCAAATGAATTGACATAATTCCCCAGAGAAAGTAGAACTAAAATCACAATGGAGGAAAGAACATGTAAGAGTTACGGAGAAGAGTCTTTTCAGACCACAACATGGAGACCAAAAAGAATCAGTGCTACCAAGTCACAAATCCAAGCAGACTACACAAGCAAACATTTATGAACAATAGCACGGGTACAACATAACATGAAAACAACATATAAAAGAATTGAGACACATATAGAGTAATAGTACAAGATGTTCGATTCCTTTATCACTTGGCACCAACAACATAACAAGGGTCGTATAAAAGAATCTAATCAACTTTAGCAAACACATCACAGGAAAAGCACAATACAATAGGCAAACACACAAAAGGCCACCATGAAGGAGAAGTCCATCAAGCATGTTTCCTACTCTCCCCATCTTGTTCTATATCATTAGGGAAGGTGGGAAACTCGCAAGAGGGACTATATCCAACACAGTAGGAATAATAGCTAGTTCCAAACAAGGATCCTCTTGAGAATCATAATGTTCGATACTAGGTGTAATTATCAATTGTGATGAAATCATATTAGTTAAATCAGTATCAATGTCAATAGTCTCATATTCATCATTAACATCATTAGTATCATCAAGAGTATCTTCTTCTTCAAGATTAATCAAAATAGAATCTAAGATACGAATATAATCATCATAATCATTCATTTTAAAATCATTATTAGTATTAACTTCTTATAACACATCATGCATAGGCTAATCAAAAGAAGGTAAAGAAATTTGAAGTATAGAGGTACGGGCCTTAGCTTGAGATCGACGCTGATGTTCATTAGCAGATCGGTTATGTTTTGTCTTGTTTGAAATATGTTGAGAACTAGGAGGGACAACTGTTGGTTCCTTCATAGGTTCTATAGGAGGATCATTAGGATTCTTAGTAGGCTGAAAAGAAACACTAGGATCTTGATTAACAGAACTATAAGCTATGGATAAAGGAGGTATGGAAGGTATAGGAAAAAGACCATAGTTAAGATCCATATGAGGTATTCTTAACTCAAGAATCTTATGATGCTTATAGGCTTGATATGAGCGGAAAAGGTTATCAGGTTGAGAAGGACATGAATTAGGTAATGAAGGCCAAAAGAAGCAAAATCCTTGGGCCTAGAAGGTTGATATAAACTATGATTAATTGTCTTCACTTCTTCATCATGAATGAAATTAAGACACTTATGGATAGGAGAAGAAACAACATGCATGTCATTCAACCAAGGCAAACCAAGCTTAACTTGAAATTGATCAGAAGTAGGAACAACAATGAAGGTAGTGTTCATAATTTTACCACAAAGTTCAACAGGCAAGTTAATAGAACCAAATGATGGATAAAGAAAACCATTACAAGTTTGAATCCACACATCAGATGTATCATAAGAATCATGTTGCAAGTTCTTCATAAAAATATTTTCTTCAGTAATAACATTGACTAGGGATGTAGGATCAACAAGACAACCACGTGTAGGTATCTTAGAAATCCTAGCATAAATTTAGAGAGAACCATCAGGAGCTTTAATAGTCTCAGAATCATCAAAGGTAATCAAGAGTTCCCTAGGTCTTTTATTCTTAGGCTGTTTTTGAGGTTTAGGTTGAGGTTTCAGTTTAGGCTTAGGTTGTGTTGGAACTTGAGGTTGAGTTTGAGATTGAGGCTGAGGTGGAGATACAAATTGAGACAAAACAACATGCTCCACATGGTTAATAATGTGATTAAGATCATCCATCTTTGAATCATAAATAATATACACAGAATATGGTTGAATAATGGTATTAGTATCACATGTAGGCAAAGGATTCATATAGATTTGGAGATTTTGATTAGGAGGAGAGACATATTTATTCCCACTACCATCAAAATTATCAACAGATAAAGCATTAGAATCGATTAGGTCTTGAACCTTATGTTTTAAAGAATAACACTTTTCAATATCATGGCCATTTTGATGATGGTATTGACAAAAGGCTTTGGAATTTAAGGATTTGGATACCACCGTAGCAGGTAAAAGATGTCGAATAGGAGGTAAAGTAATCATATTAGTAGTCAACAACCTATTCATAATAGAATGTAAAGATTTAGAGAGAGGAGTAAACATACGATTCAGACGACAAGCAGTGGATGCAGAAGTGGCATTGTGGGATGCAACAATAACTTGATCAGCAAATGCATTCACTTGTTTATTTATCTTGAAATAGTTGTTAAGTTTTTGAAATTTGTTTGGATTAGGAGCAACATCATTATTATCAATTGGAACAAGAGCCATTGGAGTGTTTCTCTCAAATTGACTCACTTGTAATTGATAATGATGAAGCATTGCACAAATTTGTTGAAAAGAGGTAAATTTAGTAAGCAAAATCTTATCTCTAATATCCTTTTGAAAATTTGAAATAAAAATATGTTGAATATCCATATTAGGAACAAGATAAGAAATATGAGCATGCAAATTCTTAAATCTACCAATTAATTCAGTCAATTTTTATTTAGTGTTTTGTTTACAATGCATAAAATTAGTTAAGGACACTTCCAAACCAATTTTATTTTGAAATTGTTGAATAAAGGCATTAGCATGTTTTGGAAATAAATCAATAGAATAAGGAGGCAAGGAACAATACCATTGCAAGGCCTTATTATGAAAAGTTCTAGCAAACAACTTGGCTAAAATCCTATGGTCATGAGCATAGTCACTACAAAGGATTTGAAATGTTTTAACATGAGTAACAAGGTCTCCCTTACCATTGTAATTCTCAAGCTGAGGCATATTGGCTTGCTGAGGAATAGGAGCACAAATAATGTCTAGGGATAAAGGACTTCCCATGTCACATGTAGGAATACTAAACTTGGATTGAGTCAAGGATGCAAATTGTTGTTGTAAATAAGACACAGTTTGATCTAAACTAATTATTGTGGAATCATTAGAAGAAATAAGAGGCATAGACACATTAGAAATACTAGGTAAAGTGTATGAAGTGGCATGAATGGAAGACACAACTGGAGGAACACTTGGAACCATAGTTGGAAGAGAATTATAATAGGTAAAATGAACATTATGATAAGAAGGTTGTGAAGTAGGAAGAGACACAGGAGGAACATTCATAGGAAGAGAGGGAATCATCATAGTCACTAAATGAGGAGTATAAGTAGGAATACTAGGTAAAGGAACTGAAGAAGATTCCACACTAGTGACAGGAGGAGTGAATCCTAAATCTTGAGCTTCTTGAGCTAAAGGATCAATATTTGAATGCACAAGATGAGTAATACCATGCAAGAGATTAACACCTTGATCACTATCACAAAGGACTTTCTTAAGAGCCTCTATAGCTTGAATAGAATCTTGATTATGGTTTTCTTGAATAAGCCAATTACCCATTTTATCAAGTTCACTTGAAAATTTTTGGACTTGTTCAGGAGGAACTCTTAAAGCATCATCCTCATCATGAGATGAGTGAGAAGAGTTTTTCTCCATAGTAGGATTAGAATCATGAATAATTAGATTGTGATCTGGGATCCTAAGGAAAGGAGAGGAAGACTTAGGATCAAAGGCACCCATAAGTCTACGACTTCTTCTAACCAGAATATTGTAAGTAGGAATAGAGGTAGTAAAGCTCATATACCAATGCAATGCAAATGAACTAAACTAGGAAAACACAAAGCATGAACAAATTTTTTATTTAAATTTTTTCTTTATATGAAATGCAAACACATAAAAGAAATCTAATACATACAAGATCTAACACCATAAAAGAAAGAGTTGTCTATCATGGGTTCACCAAAATGTAAAATATAAAATGTAATATATATTGAAAGGGGGGGGGTTACCAAAATGTAAGATCTTCCTCTAAAACCAAATTCCCAAAGTAAAGATCCAAATTGATTAATCACAAGGAAATGATTAATGCCCAAATGAATCAATCGATGGAGAATATGAAGAAAGGAGAAAAACTTATATTCCATTATGGAAAGTATGTATTAATATCTTAATTGAATTGAAAACAAATACTAACCTCAAAATATGACAGATCTGGAAAATGTTGTTTTCTAATGTCTGTACTCAGTTTCGGGAATTTTTGCAACTGGATCCGGCCTGGAAATACAAAAATAGAGAAAACCCAAAAACCTTCTACTTTTCTAAGAAAGGTTGACCTTGACCCATGATAGGGGTAAGATCTTACCTCGAGGCACAATCTTACCCCTTTATGTCAACCTTGACCTGTACTACTCTGATGGAAATTTTGTTCGCGGATCTCGAAAGTTCGCTGAAAAGGGTACTCAGATCTAAACTGAAATTCATTGTCCCTCACCTGTACCTACAAGAAAAAGGGTTTTATTTTTTGGATGAGGGGTTTGTCTTGGTCAAACTCCATTTTGGAATTAACCTTGAAATGTAATTAAAATTGCAGTAATAAATAAAGTAAATGGAACAATTCACCTTGCTTATATTGAAACCCTTGTGGAGGATTCGAATACTTGAATCCACAAGTATGGAGGCTCCAAATGAATGTAGAATGGTATGTAAGATGTCTCAAATAAATTTCATTAGATATTCTACACCAATAGTGAATGGATCTTGGAATAGGAAGAAGCTTGGATAGAAATGGAGAAGTCTTCAACAAAGGGGCTCCTTAGAGATTGAATCCTTCAATGGCTATCAATGGATCTCCTTGATGAATTGGATCTTGAATTCTTGAATTCTTGAGGATGAATGAATGCTTGAATAATTTATTTCTCCTTCTTTCTTTCTTGATGATTTCTTGATCACTTGATTTCACTTGCTTGAGTGATTATGGAAAAGATATGTTGAAATGAGAGAGGAAGGCTTCCTTTTATACAAGCTAGGGCACAAACTTCTAGAGAGGCTGACATAGGGAATTAAATTCCAATTTAAGACTTTACTCTTGGAAGTGGACCTAATTTAAATATCATTTAAGAATTTACCATTTAGAAGCACAAAACAGCCAACCTGGAAGTAGGAAAATAAACTTTCTGAAACTCGACATCGAGAAGCTTCCGGGATTTGAAATTTGGACCCAGGGTCAGGGTTGAGGTCAAATTTGACCTATGTCAAGGTTGAGGTCAACCTTGACCTAGGCTAGGGTCGAGGTTGACCTTGACCCTGAGGTGAAGAATCCCAAATCCTTAGGATAAGGTGCCAGAAAAAGGTTGGAAACAGGTGTAGAGAGAAGCAGAATAGGGGGAAACAGTTAGATCCTATTCAAAGACCCATTCAAGGCATTTGACATGACCCCATACCAGTTAATCAGAGGGATAAACTAGTCCTAAATGGAAGTGCTTCCATTTTTTGACAATACAACATGTTATTTATGTTAAGTTTCTATAATTGTTGTAAAGACCTGCGAATTTTTTTACGTTAATCTCCCCTCAAGTTAGTGTAGGAAATTATTTTGCTACTTAAATTCCTTACATTTATTGATGTTGATTTTTTCTTTTTTTGAAAAGCAAAAGCGGACAAGCCACCATATATTTTATTTATAAACTGATTCAAAAGGCTCCCCCGTGGAAGAACTAGGAAGAAACCCCAGGATCGTAGCCTTATATATACAATACTAAATATATCAGTTTATAATCGTCACTATACAATGTACAAAAGCTCAAAAAATGACATTTTCAAGTGAGCATAAATAGACAACTTGTAAACCCTGTCCACACATCTAGTCCCAAAGCCCGAATTCTACATAATAGAGATATGCTAGGATATTCAAAAATACAAAATTTTCCAAAAATTAATCCCAAAACACCTTCTCACTCATTACTCCTCCATGACATCCCCACCTCAGAATTTAGCATGCACCATAGGGTCATCCTTTGGCCACATATCCTGCTGTGCAATAACTAGGTCACCCTGCTCTCGAACATTCAAAGCATCCACACGAACACCCCATGAAGACTCCTCTGTGCCCCCCAACAAACCCGGTCTCTGGTCTTACGGGAGACTAACCAGAGCCCTTTTTATTTGATGAGGATGCAGGCACCGATGCATTCCATTCAGTCTCCTTGTCTGTGGAATGTAACAAATGCAACTGAATTTGAGGTTTATTGGAAAACCTCATCAAATCTAGTATTGCAAACCCCTATTTTTTTCACTCTCTCCTCAAGCTGACAGCCCAATGCGTGGGTAGTAACCTAGAGCACTGCTTTCATGGGTGAAGAACTATGCATTTCAACAGCCTTTTTTAGTGATTCAAATGTGACTAAAAATTCATGCCTTTGGAGCAGCTGGGCATGGGAAAATAGGCCCCCCACTAAAGCCATACCCTGCCACAGGTCATACGATTGCATTGCCTTGGTAAGTTTATTATCTGCAATGAACACCGGCCGAACAACCTTGGAAGCCAGCGACTGAAGAAGTTGAGGTGACTGCAGAATGTCCATGGCATTGATGTTGATTTTGTTAGAGCAACTTATAAAATATATGATGCACAAACAATGAGGGTATTGGTAGAAAATGGTTCTCAAATGATCTATTTTTATAAAAAAAAATCATGTCTTTAGTATGAATATGGCAAAAAGAAAGGTTGTCAATTTTGATGCTTTCAAATAGAAATATTAGACACAAAAAGGTGTGTACAATTCTATTTATATTTTAAAGCATTAAATAAAGGTTTCAAATAAGAAACCTCTTAAGATCTCACAATTTGAGAAAGGGTCATTTATTTTGGATAGCTTTGAATACTATTTTATTAACATAAGTCATTCTTTGTATCAAATATTGGGAGAGGGTGAAAATTTAAGGTACACATCCATTTGATGTATATGGCTACAAGCTTCCAAGATTCAATGGTAAACATAGAATTTGACTTTAACTAAATGGTGGTCATCAAGACCAATGATAAGAAATTTGACTGTATAAGGTACTCCTTGTTGTGTCACATGTTGCTAGGGGTATGTGGGATAAAGGTCTACAAGTTAGAAATGCCAATGAGAACAAGGTTCCCCTCCTTGTTTAATGTCAAACATACACTTCAGACCAATACTATGAAAATGTTTAATTTGTAATTTATAAGGAACATTGTGTGAGAAAGCTACTAGGTTACTTTGATGAAGAATGAGTATGAATCCCAAAGGAAATTATGAATTTCTTGAGGCCTATGGAGAGGAACCCAAATCTTGGAATTTCACATAACTAGAGTAATTGGTATTTGCATGCCTGCTCCACATCCTTCAAAGTGTATGTGAAACTTGTGAAGCCACAAATTTTTCCAAGATATGTATAAAAAATAATTTCATATCTAGAAGTTATCTAGCAACTAAATGAGTCAAACAAGATGCTCCTAATAGGATAGAAGGTTTGTCTTCCCTATTTATTGTAAATTTTCCAACTTTCTAGAAACCAATAAGAATAGTCTAGATCAATATTCTATTTTGTATTATTAGAGGGTGTACTTTGAATGCACAAGTTTTTTTATCCTAAGGTTTTCATCAACCAAGTGAATTCAAGTATGAAAAGGACTTCATTTTTGAATGAGGAGTTGTTTGATGAGGCATGACTAAAATTTGCCTCGATATTGAGGAAGTGGTAAAAAAAGAAAATGGATAGGAATAGTGATGTTAAGTCAGGGACAAGACATAACCCTTAAAATTTTTTGCACCTTTGTAGAAGAAAAGAATCCTATGATCAGAATGAAAATGATGTTATCTTATGTTGATCAATTGAATCCACCTAAGAAACAAAAGCTTGTACTCCATAGATATCTTGGTGCTCTAATTATCCATATGTCAAAGCCCAAAATGAGGAGCCTCAAGAGAAATATCTTGTGGTTTTTGCCCCTAAATAGAAACCTATGAAAAGGAAAGGCATTAAGATAATAGATGTAGAAGATATAGTAGAGGAATTTATAGGACAAGAAACTTTGGGACATGAATATTCACCTTCAAAGGTTATTATGTTATTTTTTAGCAAGAAAGAGAGATTAAAACCTCAAGGTTATCATGCATAACACCAATGACATTGGAGCCTTTCTTTGTCATCAAGTTTTGGTAGGTGAAGATGTTGTGAAGGCCCAAGGGTTCAAGGTATCTATGATGAGGGTAAAATGGGATTATTATCAATAAAGAGTTGTCAAGATAAGGAATAAGACTAATCCTTATTAATGGCCAGATGTGGAAAATTAAATGTTGCCGCAAATAGGTTTCAAAGTTGATAATATCACTCCTCAATAAGGAAGGAAAATGGTGTAGGAGAGTCGATTATTGGTGCTTCCTAGACGTGATATAACCACTATATTATCTTTTGATACCATTAAGAAATAGAATAGAGAGGAGAATAGAACTAAAAAGAAAGAAGAGCAAGAATTCTTTGGATCAAGGTTTATCCCTAGCTTTGAAACATTGAAAAATTGGGCCTTAGCCCTAAATACTAGCAAGCTAAATGTTGTCAATAATTTTGATGAGATAAGAGGAGAAGTGATAATAAAGAGGGTATTAGATACCCTACTCCACAAGATACACCACTAGTAGTGAACACTACTATATATCGTGAGGCTACATTGAAGAAGTTATAGGCACTCCATAGATAAACTAAAGTAGAGGTATATGCAAGTCATGATTGAAAATAACCAATTAAAGTCTAGAAAATCAACATCAAAAAGTAAATTTGTGTCTATCATCGCACTTCCTTCAAGCTTCGTAGAATAATTTCCATCAAACGTGGAAGTATTTCTCTCATATATTAAGGAGATTGAGAAGCAAATCAAAAGGGTTCAAAGAAGACAAAATGAAAATTATTGCTAAGTTTTTTTTGTTAGTGTGTAATCATGTGTAGGTTCTTAGGTGGCTTGTTCAAGTGACATCTTTTCCATTTGAAAAATTAGGTAGGTTGGTGGGTAGGATGTTTTTCTTTTATATATCTCTAATCCTCTCCTATGTACTCATTCACTCATTTTATGCACTCAACTTTATTTTTTTGTGATTCTCTCTCATTATTGTTTGCATTTGTCTATTGTTGCTTCTTAATATCACGTGGTATCAAAGCCCTTTCTAGAGAAATGAAGATGCAAAATGATTGACAAGAAAGTTCTTAATGAAGAGTTAAAGTGAGGGCTACAAATTTTGATGTGATTGTGAAAATTCAACACAAATCTACAAAAGTTTTAGTTATTTTGGATTCAAATGCTCACTTAACGATTCAAAATAAAGAGTATTTTTTCCTTAAAACTAACATTTTCTACAATATCTATGTTGAGAAACAAAAACAAAGAAAATGAAGCTTTCCTTTGTCTCTAGTTAGCAACAAATATCTACTAAAATATTGGGGTAAGAATTTTCTTTTATGGAATGTAAAGAAGATTTGTTGTCATTCGCTTATACATTTTTTCCTTTTTGGTGTCACAAATTATGATTTAAGATATGGTGAAATTTGTTTATACTTCTAAAATTTTTGTTATCAAATAAGCTATGATGTCTATTTTAGAATGAATTTGTAGTGAGATAGATAGAAAAGTGACCCCTTCCTTAGAATTTCATAAATATTGGCAATTTTATGTGGAAAATTTATAGAAAATGGTAGCCTACACTTGAATTAATCCCTTGGTTATTTCCAAACCAAGGAGGCTTACATTTTCTGCATTTTTCCCTAGAAAATTGTTGACGAGGGATTTAATTTTTAATGCATTTTAAGGAAATCCAAGAAAACTAAAAAATTCATAACTTTCATCTGGAAACTCCAATTTGAGTGTCATTTTTTAAGAAGTATTGATCTTTTTGAACCCTATTAAATGGATTTGATTTCACACTATCATTAAAAAGTGTCATTTTTTGCTCCAATTTGTGTCGCTTATGCACTACACTCATAAAGTGCCAATTGTAGAGGGTTTCTAAAACTGAATTAGGGGAGTGTAACATGTATTGTATCATGTATGCTTCTATACTTCTTTCATTTCTTTATTTTGATAAAAATTGAGATGTCATAGGGATAATGCATGTAATCATGAACTGAGATAAAGTTTTTCTTTTCGAGGTTGCATCATGTCAAAATAGTAATTTCATCTTTCTATACTTAGGCTTAATTCAGAGAGATATTTGTCTTGGAAACAAGGAATTCAAAATCATTTCCATGAGTGTGGTATTCTTTGGGTAGTCTCCTTGGACTCATTCCTAGGCCACGTGATGAATATTAGAAGAACAAATAGTTTAACACAAATAATAGGGTTTATGGACTAATAGGAATTATAATTTATGAGGGATATATTAATCACATAGAGGACACTGAGGGAACTTTTACTATTTGGGACATCATCAATTATTTATTTTAAGATCTTGAATCTTTGTCTAATCATAATATTCTCTTCACTAAGACACCTACTAACCCAACTAGTGTAGACACATCCTTAGAGAGTGATTTGTTGTCATTTAATGCTTCCCCACATATTGTTGTATCCATAGCTGAGAACACTTCACTACAACTATTGTAATTATTTTAGAGTTCAATAGTGCTTCTTCTCTAACTTCTAGTGGTTGAGTGCAACAAGATTTTTGTCTTCTTTCAAAGATAGTTCATTGGGACACATTCTACCAGACATTACACCCTTCTTTGTAGAGCTCAACATTGCCAACTTGGAGGAAACCATTGAGGATGTTAATATATTCTTTTATAACAACTTTGATGGATTTGCATCATCTTCTTTTGATGTTATGGATGTATCTCTAGACCTTGTTCAATCTCTACATGATCCTTTGTCACCATTTGACTTTAATGTTGAGACATTTGAGCAACATTTGGAGGGGTCATCATTGTCTTTGATCTATGATATGCATTGTTCTTCATTAGACTCTAGATTTATATCTTCATCATTGTGGGAAAGAACACTTGATTGGACTATGGTACCTTTTTATATCAATATGGAGAGAATTGAGTATATTTCAAAGGCATAATACATCTTGAGTTAATTTCTTTCATGATCCTTTAAGGAATGAAAAGATAACTTGCATACTTGTGGTTTTATTTCTTCAAAAGGGGAGGAAAGTTATTCAATTAGTTTGGATAATCTTTAGTATCGATTAGCTGCCATCACTATAAGAATATAATATTGGGAGGGGGGGGGGGGGGGGTTTCATGGTCTCTCTCCTCCATTGGATTTTTGTACTTCTCATACATTAGAGAGTTTATTTTCCCTTACTTAGGGGTTTTCCATGTGATTTTTCCCTCTTCTTTATTAATATTTTTTGTTAGGACCCACTCCTTTTCTTCACCTAAAATATGTTTAGGGGGGTGGGGTTCTGGTGTGTAATCATGCTTAGGTGCTTAGGTGGCTTGTCCATGTGACATCATGACCATGCGGTAAGTTAGATAGGGTGGTTAATAGGATATTTTTTCATTTGTATTCCTCCACTCATCCTCTATGTACTCACTCATTTTATACATTCATCTTCATTTTTTTGCAATTCTCTCATGTTATTTTTATTTTTCTAGTGTTCATGGATAAATATCATATTGTAGACTTGGTTAGCTAAAGGCTATCTAGTATTATCAAGGTAGATGATACATACAAATCATGTGTTGATTTGAAATACGCCTTTGACAAGTATGAGTTGGAAACTTAAAAACATCAAGATAATAAAAGATAGATGGATACAAAGTACTTATTTAATAATAAAAATTGTCAAAGTGTCTAGGTTTGATCCTAAAACCTACATAAATAAAGGACACCAGTGAGATGATGAAGATTCTAGAATAAGTGGTAGTATACATGATAAATATTGACAAATAATTTAAGGAAAAGCTTAGATTAATTGTATTAGTTGAGGAGAAGGTAATGCATAGCATCAAAGATGAATAGTGTTAAGATAAAACATTTGAGTATTGTAAGGAATAATTTGGTAACATAAGCCCTAATCTTGTATCCTTAGTATGAGTGAATGATGAATTGAATATGATTATTCTCAACACTCTCTGGATGAGATGTATGTTTCAGAGGTAATTTTATGATTTCAACAAAGAAACTAGGGCAATTTAAAATTCTAAATTACATGACATAATGAGAACATCAATAAGATTCAAGAATTTTAATGGCCATCTAGGAATATTCATGTGTCATGGGAATAAAAATATGAATATTAAGAATATTTACATTTTACTTGGTTGTTAGATTTCAATTGGTGAGGTCCAACTCAAAAGATGACCTAATTTTAGCAACTTTGAAGTGGTGCAACATTTTTAGTCCAAGTAGGCAATTCAATCATCAAGATTGGAGCACTTCATTGGTATCATGTGGTCCTTAATGTATTTTAAAATGAAAAAAACTTATATTGTAATGTGAACAAATTCCTAAGTATATTATGTAATTAAAGAGTCAAATATGTAACAAAAAGTTATTATTAGGTCCTAGGTTGACTTGTTTTGCCTTTCTTATAAAAGGAACTAATATTGTAAAAAGGATCAATTCTTTAGATTATGATTAGATCTAGTTGAATGTTTTGTGGTTTTTAAAGATATTCAATAAGTGAGTATTTAATGTTGCGAAACAATTTTACATGTAAGTGAATACTCTGCATGATATTTTTTTCTATTCAAATTAAGCTGATATAAAATACACTTCATGTGTGTTCTCTACAGTTGTCTCTTTGAATTCAAACATTTTTCTTTCAATAAATAAATCAAGGTTTGTAAGCTTAACCATATACATTTTCTATATGGTGTATCTTGTTTAATGTTTCTATTCAAGTAATGGACAAAATATGCCATAGAAAGGATATGGAGGGATATGTGTGGTGTTGAAGGATTTCTATGTAGAGTCGTAGATTGTAATATTTCTTGTATGCATCATTATATGATAGTGATACCCTAAAATCCTTTGAGGATGAAGTTATAATGTTGAAAAAATACAATTGCATGTGATAGTTTGACTCTATATCCTTAGATAAGTATTGATCTAAGGGTATTCTTGGTCCAAAATCTAGGTTCTAAAACCCTAAAAATACAAAAGAATGTTTTAATTTATTTCAATGCATTCAAGTTGCTCCATGTTCTCAGGTGTTGTAATGAGGAATTATAAGGAGTTTAGCTAATCTGTAAAAAAATCAATTAGACCTAAAAATTTTTGAGCTAATCTAATAAAGATTCACTTAGACCTTAAAAATTGTGAGAACATTTCTACTTTGATCAATATCTCTGAATATAAGGGTAATTATCTCAAATATTATAATAAGGACTACCCCCTAGGTATAACAGAGCCTAAAGTGTGTAGGGGTACTGATCTAAGAGTATTTATAGAGATAATCATGCAATTAGGAAACACCAATAAGATTGTCCCAAATTTCCTATAATCTAGTTCATATCAACTAAAATTTAAATTAAATTTGAACCAAAATTGATATTTCAATAGTTTCTTTCATTATTATGTATCCAATGAATTTTTATACAATATTCACAATCTGAAGGAACTTGACCCTTAAAAAAGATCATTTCACAAATATCAAATCAAATATAATATGAGAACAAAAAAAACTAAAACTAATAAGGAACAAGGGTTGTTTCAAATTGTTAAAATATTTGAGGAAGAAAAGGAGATTCTGAAATTATGAACCTTTTAAAATTGTGTAAATTATTTTAAGGAAATTGTAAAAAAAAATGTAGTAGACAAAGTGGTCAATCAATAAGAATTGTATTTTCTATGTAAGTTTTAGTTTTCTAAGAATGACAATATATTATATAAGTTGCTCCCCATGTATAAATTGATAGGCTCGATTATTTTCTTTGTTAGTTGACAATATATTATATAATTTTCTCCCCATGTAAAAATTGATAGATTCACATTCTAAATCCAAGAATGATAAGGCAATATAAGGGTTCTAATTCCAAAACATGAAAAGAATTTATAAATGCAATCAAATAAGAACGATACTATAAATAATTATGAGACACAATATAAGTATTTAAGGGTTAGTACAAATGGTTTCAAATTACACAAACAAAAGTTTACATAATAAAAAACTCAAACTCTACGATTTTTTTTCTTTGATCGGTAAACATGATTTTATTTATTAATAATAATAAAGATTTACATAGATGAACAATATCATATGCTTTGACTATGTCCATCAGACCCTACATACATCATCTTTATTTGTACAGAAACCAACACCCTAAAATATTTAACCAGAAACACCATAACCATACCCCTAACGCTTACAAAAGCATCTCTTCACAGCCTCGTAGAGCAGAGAAAAAACATCAACAATTACAGAATATCTTTAGATATTTATTATAAAAGACTCGACAGACTAGACCCCACTCACCTATCAGATTATCTATTATTCTTCAAAAATCTATTCCAAATATATGTTAATCATGGTGTCAAATTATAACTTAAAGAAGACATATCGCTATCACCGCAACAAAGTTGTTTACTAGATAAAAAATTGTCCTTACTAAACATTTTGAGCTCTGGCCTTGTCGTAACCTTCTAACATCTCCTATGGTAGCCACCCATTGAGCCGATTCAATATGATCTGCAACCTCCAGTCCCAAAGCAATAACGATTGAGATAATATCCATATTCACCTACTAGCTGAGTTTATTCCCCATGAATATTGGACCTAAGACCCCAAATAAAACATTAACTACATTATCCTCTTTAAACTTCAATAAGCCTTGCAACCTCTCCTTGCTAACTGGCCCAAAGAAACCCTTTTTGTTACTTCTTTGTATTCATAGTGAAATTGGCCTCCATATTCAATCAATCTATGTTCTTGCACCTCTTTTACAATCTACAAATAACTTTAAAAACCCAAAGAGCCCACCTTTACCTTTTCTTTAATGACATTCCTTTACACAAATCGACACAATGTAATAATTCCTTTGTCATCCATCCCCTGCAATCAAATAGCCACTTTGCCAAAATCTTCAAATATTATAGCCACATGCATTTACATACTCAAAATTAAATCTAATGTAATGTAGAGACATTAGGAAAATCCTACAGTTAGCTATCAAAACTAGATAAAAGTTTAAGAAACAAAATAAACTACTCTATAGTTATAATCTTGACCATAACATTAAGTGTCGAAGATTACTTTCCAATAAAAAGTAATCAGATCAAACAATACCTTCTTTGTACATATTAACATACACCCTTTGTAGCAAAGGGACTAAGCACTCCTTAAACTCATAAAACCTCAGAAGAAACCTCATAAAATCCTACACAAGATATCAACAAGAACAAACAAGAACAACCATACTATAATAGTCTTTCAATATATATAAAATACTATCTAAGAATATAAAGAGAGGGGGGTGAAGTAATTATAAGGCCTTTGTTCATAATTACTTCACCCCCCTTTATATTTTTAGATATTTAATTATATATATATATATATATATATATATATATGTATATATATATATATATATATATATATATATATATATATATATATATATACATATATATATAACATATATATATATATATACATACATAT
>BSBK01011395.1:0-72274 GCA_027943335.1 Chamaecyparis obtusa
GTGCTCCCCTTAATACCATAAACACATAACAGAAACAGAGAAACAACAACAATATGCAAGAACAAAAAATTGGCTTCTTATTATCTCCACAAATGTGGAATTACAAACTTTCAAAATTACAATATGCAAAGCCACATGGGCATTCCCTTACAATATTCTGTAGGACTAAGCCTCGAATCAATACCCAGATCTACAACCCAGAACTGCCCTAGACAACACTACGGGCCTTCTTTATATAGGCATTTTCCAGCGCCCGAGAAGGTTCCAAAAATTTAGCCCTAAGGGCCGATCAAACTTAGAATAATTTTATTTTTTAATTTATTACATCAAATTCGGCTCAAATTAACTTTTGAAACCGAAACAAAAATTTTGAAAGAAAATTATTTTCTACCATTTCAGGTGGCCCGACTTCCGGAGACCATAAGTCATCACCAGTTGACCTGATTAACTACTATAACCCCATTTCAGAAATGCCACAAAGTGCTCTACAGGCTTGACCTGTGCAAGCGCCCATCACCCAAATTTTTGACCTCATTCAGAGCCTCTAAAGCCTTCAAACTGAGTTCAAAGTTTTTGTACCCTACTGCCAATACCGAAAATCTTCATTATCTTCAAAACTAGACCTAATCTAGCCATGAAACTTTGCTGGCAGGCTGATACGACCAAGATGAACCTCCACATGTAGAATTACAACATTCCAAGATCGTAAGACCAACTTACTAAAAATAGCAAGTTTCCATAAATAGCAGCTCTACATAAGATAGCCCTTATTGAATACAAAAACATAAATATTTTTGGGTGATGCAAGATTGCTCTTACACCTAGGATGCTCTTGCATCAAACACCTAGGGTAATTTTAGAAGTGACCCCATCACGACTCAGGTGTGTAGAGGAAAACCAAGATGGTTAACCTCCTCCTTTGTTAGTCATGATGAATCTTCAACAGGTCATCCTTTCCATTTGACCAAATACTCTTCATATGTCTCATTCCTTGTGCTTCTACCAACATGACTATCCAGTATGTCTTCAATCTCCTTGATATCTGAACCGGTTGCTGGAATACTCCACTGTGCTGCTGTAACCTCATCTTCAACACCTCCTTCATGATACTCTATCAGATCTGAAACGTTAAACACTGGTGAAATATTTAGCTCAGTAGGCAATTCTACCTCATATGCATTTCCTAAATCATGCTTCTTCATTATCTTACATAGCCCAAACTTCTTCATTTTCAACTTGTTATATGTACCAATCAGAAATCACTCGTGCAAATGAACCATGACTTCATCTCCATCCTGAAATTCCTTATGCCTCCTTTTCTCATCTGCCTTAGCCTTATACTACGCATTCATCTTGGTAATATGCTTCCTCACCTCTTCGTGGATGTTCTTCAAGTGTTCTGCAAAATCCTCAGCTTCAGCACTACTTATTTTTCTTTTATCTATCTTTCTTAATTCTGATGCATTTTTGGGACTACTCCCATATACAATCTAGAATGGTGATTTACCAATGCTCCTGTTGATAGAATTATTATATGCAAATTCTACTTGTGGTAAAATCAAATCCCATCCTGTTGGCTTATCTCCAACCAAACATCTCAGTAAATTTCCCAAACTCCTATTCACCAACTCTGTCTATCCATCAGTCTGTGGATGATGTGATGAACTAAATTTCAAATCTATCTTCAACTTCTTCCACAATGTACGCCAGAAATATCCAACAAACTTAGTGTCTCTATCTAAAACTATGGTCTTTGGCAAACCATGTAGTCTCACTACTTCTCTGAAAAACAATTCTGCTATATGAACAGCATCACTAGTCTTCTTGCAAGGAATGAAATGTGCCATCTTCGAAAATCTGTCAACTACTACAAAAATTGAATCATGCCCCCGCTATGTCCTTGGTAAACCAAGAACAAAGTCCATACTGATATCCTCCCAAGGCTTCTCTGGTACAAGTAATGGCTGATACAACCCTGTATGCTGCTTCACTCCCTTCACCATCTGACATACTCTACAACTCTGTACAAAATTCTTGACATCTTGCTGCAATTGTGCCCAATAATAATTTTCACTAACCAAAGCAAGGGTTTTATCTTGACCAAAATGTCCAGCCAATCCTCCGCTATGCTTCTCCTTGATGAGATTCTCCCTCATAGAACTTTGTGGAATGCACAACTGACTCCCTCTGAATAGCATATCATCCTGGATGATAAAATTCAGCCATTTCATCTTGTCTAGAGTAACAGGTTCTTTACAAGCGTTCCAAGCTTCACCAAAATCAGGATCCTCTAGATACAAATTCTTGAGTTCCTTGAACCCAACCACCTCAATCTGCATCTCTGTCAGCAATAGTTGCCTTCTGCTAAGAGCATCTGCAACCCTGTTAGACTTTCCACTTCTATGTTTCAAAAAAAAATGTATAACTCTACAAAAACTCAACCCATTTCAAATGTCTTTGATTCAACTTTCCTTGACTATTCAAATATTGCAAAGCTTGATGATCAGTATACAAAACAAACTCTTTAGGAAGCAGATAGTGTCTCCACTTATTCAATGCCTGAACTATAGCATAAAATTCATGATCATAAACATAATATTTTCTCTTGGCATCATTTAACTTCTCACTGAAATAAGCAACAAGTTTACCTTCTTGGCTCATAACAGCTCCTATTGCAGTACCACTAGCATCACAGTCTACTTGAAACACCTTATTAAAATCTGGAAGTGCTAAAACAACTTGTTCTGTAACTTTTTGTTTCAACAATTGAAAACTCTTTTCTACCCCATTAGTCCACTTAAACTTTTTTCTATCCCCTCTCATTGTCTCAGTTAAGGAACCACAAATACTGCTAAAATTTCTGATAAACTTTCTATAAAAACTAGCTAGACCATGAAAAGATCTTACTTCCGTAACACTCCTTGGAGTAGGCCATTCAAGGATAGCATGCACCTTCTCTGGGTCCATTTTTAGACCTTCAGTTGAAACTACAAATCTCAAATACACTAACTCTTTCTTCACAAAATTTCACATCTTCAAATTAATCAACAATTTCTCATCTCTCAGCTTCTCAAACACCATATGAATATGCATCATATGCTCTTCCAATGTCTTACTAAAGATCAAAATATCATCTAGGTACACAATGACAAACTTACCCAAAAATTCTTTCAAAAACTCGTTCATGAGCTGCATGAAAGTGCTCGGTGCATTGGTTAGCCCAAAAGGCATGACTAACCACTCATATAGTCCTTCCTTTGTCTTGAAGGCAGTCTTCCATTTATCTATTTCTCTGATCCAATTCTGGTGATATCCACTCTTCAGATCTATCTTTGAGAAATATACAGCTCCACTCAAACAATCCATAATATCATTCATTCGTGGTAATGGAAACCTATACTTGATTGTGATCTTATTTATTGCTCTGGAATCTGTACACATCCTCCATTCTCCATTCTTCTTTGGTGCTAATACCGCCAGTATAGCACAGGGACTCAGACTCTCTCGAATCAACCCCTTCTACAATAACTCATGTACTTGTCTGTTCAACTCTTCAATTTCTACTGGTGTCATTCTGTGTACTACCTTGTTTGGAAAATTGGCTCCTGAAATCAAATCCATCTGATGACTGATCTTCCTTACCGGTGGTAATCCATCAGGTACATTATCAGATACAATATCCTAAAACTCATTCAACAAATCTGCAACCTCTACAGGTACATCCTCTACTTCTTCTTTACCGGCTTTTGGAATTAAAGCAAAACACACATGCTCATGCCTCATACCATCTAGGAATTTTCTTCCATCAACAAATGTTATTCTTGCATTACCACATACCTTTTCTTCGGTCTCCTTAAATGGCTTTAGCTTATGTCGCACTCCATCCTTTGTCAAGGAATAGGTATTCGTATGACCATCTTGTACAACACATCTGTCAAACTGCCATGGTCTACCCAACAACATATGACATGCATCCATAGATATGATATCACATAATACCTCATCTTGGTACCCCGCTGATCTTGAACTTTACCAGGCACTGTTCACTGACCATGACCTTGTGGTCAACCTGCACCCAGGCAATCCGATATGGATGTGGGTGTTTCTGTCTCTTGAGCTTCAACTTTGTCACCATCTCTTCTGACACCAAATTGTTAGTGCTTCCACTATCGATAATCATATCACAACATTTACCCTCACACTTGCATCTAGTACAAAACAGGCTCCTCCTTTGTTCAGGTTCATTAACACTACTCAGCAGGACTCTTCTGTTGATCAATGTTTCTCCTTTTTCAGCATCTTCATAATTTGAGGATCTAGCATCTTCATCTACATGTGCCACTCTGGACTGGCCTTCATTCCTCCTATCCATCCTTCCTTGGTGTTGAGGACATTCAAATGCCCTATGACCTTCTTCTCCATAGTGAAAACATGTTCCACAAAAGCCTCCTCTTCTTGAACCTTGTCCTCTTCCTCTTCCTCTCTGATCTCTATTATTCTGATCTTGGAAATGATTGGAATTATTTCCTCTTTGATTTTGACTACTACTGGCCCCATCCTTCTTTTTTGGATCTTCATTTCAGCCTCCATATGACTATCCACCAGATCGTCCACCGCAACCTCTTCCATTTTGTCTGCTCTTGAACTTCTTGTTCAACTTTTCCTCTACTTTTAGGGCAAATTGGTATGCCTCTTCAATACTATTCATTCGAACCAGATTCAGCTCCTCCTGAATGTTGTGCCTCAACCCATTAAGGTAGCAAGCAACTTTCTCTTTATCAGCTTCCGCATGGCCTATTTTGATGAGGATTCGATAGAACTCCTCTGTATACTCCTGAACAGATCGTCCCGCTTGCTTCAAATTTTACATTTTCTTTTGTAGGTGAAGCTCATAATCAACAGGGATGAACTGTCACTTCAATTTATCCACCATCCGATCCCATCTTCTGATTTTATCTTTCCCTCTTCTATTTCGCTCCAATTGAATCTCTTGCCACCAAATCTTCGCATCACCCTTCAGTCTGGCCTTTGCAAATTTGACCCTATCAGGATCCTCAATATCTTCATACTCAAAATATTCTTCACATTCATTGATCCAGTCGATCAATTCCTCTGGGTTAAGATTCTTTGAAAATGTAGGAACCTCGATCTTAGGTCTTTTCCTGATCTTGGAAATGGCCTGAAATAGTCTTTCTTCCTCCGAGTTCACAACTTTGACTTCTCCTTCTTGATCTTCTTCGTCAGCTTCATCCTCGCTTTCATCTCTGACATTAAGATTCATTCCTCTACGAATCTCCTCTTGCAATGCTCACACTTGTTTTTGGAGTGCTCTGACTTCAGGTGTTACAACACCAGCTCTTCCGCCATGTTCCCTTCATGGAGGCATTTTCATGATGCGCACTGAAACCCTAACCATGGTCCTAGTGCAAACTGCCTCACAGTTGGCGATCTGTTTACACACTCAAGAACTCCTGCTCTGATACCACTTGATGAAGGGTGCTCCCCTTAATACCATATACACATAACAGAAATAGAGAAACAACAACAATATGCAAGAACAAAAAATTGGCTTCTTATTATGTCCACAAATGTGGAATTACAAACTTTCAGAATTACAATATGCAAAGCCACATGGGCATTCCCTTATAATATTCTGTAGGACTAAGCCTCGAATCAATACCCAGATCTACTACCCAGAACTGCCCTAGACAACACTACGGACCTTCTTTATATAGGCATTTTCCACCGCCCGAGAAGGTTCTAGAAATTTAGCCCTAAGGGCCGACCAAACTTAGAATAATTTTATTTTTCAATTTATTACATCAAAGTCAGTTCAAATTAACTTTTGAAACCCAAACAAAAATTTTGAAGGAAAATTATTTTCTGCCATTTCAGGTGGCCCAAGTTTCGGAGACCATAAGTCATCACCAGTTGACCCAATTGACTATTATAACCCCATTTCGAAAACACCACGAAGCACTCTACAGGCTTTACTGGCGCAAGCACCTGTCACCCAAATCTTCGACCTCATCTAGGGCCTCTAAAGCCTTCAAAACTGAGCTCAAAGTTTCTGTACCCTGCTACCAATACCGAAAATCTTCAATATCTTCAAAACTAGACCTGATTTAGCCATAAAACTTTGTTGGTAGGCTGATATGACCAAGATGAACCTCCACATGTAGAATCAGAACATTCCACTATCGTAAGACCAACTTACTAAAAATAAAAGTTTTCATAAATAGCAGCTCTACACAAGATAGCCCTTATTGAATACAAAAATATAAATATTTTTGGGTGATGCAAGATTGCTCTTACACCCAGGATGCTCCTGCATCAAGTGTATATGTATATAGACATATACTCGTGTATATATATATATATATATATATATATATATATATATATATATATATATATATATATATATATATATATATATATACAAGTATATGTATATATACATATATATATATATATATTCATATATATATGTACTTATGTATATATATATATGAGTATATGTATATATACATATATATTCATATATATATATACATACTCATGTGTGTGTGTGTGTGTGTGTATATATGTTTATAGAGTGGCGAAGGAATGGAGGCCGAGGACAAGATTTCAGAGGGGAGAGGGGAGCATTCCAGAAGGGCGTAGCAAATCTAGTGATAGAGACAAGAAACCCGATTGATATTGAAATGTTTGATGATATAGAGTTGGACATAGAACTTTGGAGGAAGATGGTAGTTATTGGTAGATTTATAGGTTCGAGGCATACTGGAATGCAAATCAGGGAATGGGTGACTAAGAATTGGAGTGAAGATATTGTTTTTAAATTCATTCCCAAAAGATTCTTCTTGTTATTTTTAGCGAAGAATCAATCAAGAATAACATTTTGAATCAACAAAATTGGTTCTTTGAATCATCTCCTTTGTACTTGTAGCCATGGAAAATGAATTTCAATTTGGTACCCTTAGTAGTATACAAGGAATTGATCTAGATTAGATTGTATAATCTGCCTATAGAATATTGGGGTGACGAGAGCCTGGATCATATTGGGAGATCGTTGGGTACTCTATTGGAAGTAGATGAGAAGATTATCAATGACAATTCATATTTGTATGCAAGAATGAAGATCGCAGCAGTAAAGTGAATCCCGACATTTATAAATCTAAAATTAGGGAGTGGTTTATGGAAGCAACAAGTAGAGATTGAATATCCTATTTTGGGAGAATCTATGACTCACTAATCCTCATGTGAGTTTTTTATCAGCTTTGGACAACCTAGGCAAGGTTTGGGTTCCCAAGAAAATGGTTATAAAAACTATTTCTGTAGAGGAGAAGAAAACATCATCAAATCAGACTCCCGTAAGGGAGGAAGGGGAATGTTCACTTTTGCAAGAATGATAGGAGGACAGGAAGAAGTCACCTTTGAAAAAGACTCCTGAGAAAGTCCATATGCAATTGGATACAAAAGTGGACTATGACCGGGCTTTAGAGGATAGTTTTCTCACCTTAGATGAATTGGAAAATGTTGATCCCAGAAGCGTGAGTCAATCGGTTAACATCCTCCTTGGCAAATCCAAAGGTGGTAGGGGCAGGAGATCCAACAGACATAAAAGAGAAGAGAGGGTGAAAGAGAAATGGATTATTAATGTTTTTGATTACTTAAGGAAAGCCAAGGGAGTAGGGATCTCCCTTCATGAGAAATGAAAATTATTACATGGAATGTCAGGGGATTATCTGCCCCTGACAAGAAATGCTTGGTAAAACGAGCATTAATCAGGATGGAAGGTGATATGGTTTTCTTGCAGGAGATGAAACTTAATCTAAACAAAGCTCTTAGCTTCTTGAGATTATGTAATAAATGAGAGGTTTGTTTCAAGAAGCAATTGGGGCTTCAGGAGGTTTAGGTCTCTTATGGAATCCTAATAACTTAAAAGTGACAGATTTAGAGAGATCATCAAATTGGATCTATGGTAGAGTAACCTGTCTGAATAATAATTTGACCTTCCCCTTTTTTAATGTTTATGGCCCTACTAAAACGGTTGATAAACTAAAGATTTGGACAAAGATTTCATGGAAACTTGAATCGATTGATAGTGATAAAGTGATTATAGTAGGGGATTTTAATGCATTACTTTACCAAGAAGATAAATCAGGGGCTTAAGGATGTCTTCACAAATCATGGAGGATTTTAGAAAAATTTTACATCAAAATCAATTATTTGATGTGGTCTTGACAAATGGTAAATACACTTGGACCAATCATAGGGAGAAATTTATTAGAATCTCAGAGAGATTGGATAGATTTTTGGTAGGTCCATTTTGGGTAGAATCCTCATATAATGTGGATTCAAGTATTCTTCCATACTCCTTGTCAAATCACTTTCCAGTTCAACTTTCTATTCAAGAGTCTCTCTAGAAGGGAAAAGGAAGTTTTAGATTACAAAGCATGTGGTGGAGAGATAAGGAATTTTTGCCGAATTTGGAAAATTGGTGGAAGGAAAGTAACATCTTCTTTGGAACACCAAGCTTTTGTTTTTTCAAAAAGAATGAAAATGATCAAAGAAAAGATTAAAATTTGGAATAAGGATTCGTTCAAAATATATTTGCAGAGAAAAATAGAATAGAAGCGGAATTGGATGAGCTTAATAGTAAATTCATCACAGCTGGCATGACCAATGAAGATTTCAGAAAATAGGCTGAAAAGAGATCGAGCGAAAATCCTCCAAAGAGAAGAAGTGTTTTGGAGAGATAAATCTAGAGACAACTGATAAAGGCAGGGGATCTTAACACAAAAAAAATTCATGCTTCAGTTAAAACCAGGAGAGCCTATAACAGGATCAACAAAAATTCAAAATGGTCAAGGAATATGGCAAGAGGATGAAGGTGAAATAGTAGAGCTGGCAATAAATCACTTCAAATCCCTATTAGGAGATTCACCTGATTCTGCATATGTGGATGCCCAGTAATTTCTTGACGTGATCCCAAAGGTGGTTTTGAATGAGGACAATGTAGACTTGATGCGACCCTTCACCATCCAAGAGATTAAAAAGGCTACTTTTGATAACCTTCCAGATAAAACACCAGGTCCAAATGGGTTTACGTTGAAAGTATTTCAAAAATGTTGGATCTTTATGGGGAAGATATATTGATGGTGGTAGATGACTTTAGGAGGAAAGGATGGTCCATGAAGGAAATCAATAACACGGTTATCGTCCTAATTCCCAAAAAATAGGATTGTAAGTCTTTGTCAAATTATAGACCAATCTCATTATGCAACTCATTATATAAAATCATCACCAAGGTGATGGTTAATAGATTGAAGTCGAAACTAGACAAATATATCTTGGTTGAGAAACATGGATTCGTGCCTGGCCATGAAATTATAGACAACATATTGATGGTAACTGAAGCCATTCATTCTATGAACACAAGCAAGTGGCCAGGTATAATAGTAAAAATTAGATGTTAGTAAAGCATATGATAGAGTAAGATGGTATTTTTCTGTGTGAAGTGCTTTCCAGATTCGGATTTGGTCAAGAATGGATTAGATGCATCAATCACTATATTTCCTTAGTCCACTTCTCAGTTCTAGTTAATGGTTTAGTTTGTGGCTTTTTCAAGCTACTATTGGATTGAGGCTAAGGTGATCCTCTATCTCATTTCCTTTTTGTATTGATGGCAGAAGTGCTGAGTCAAAATATCAAAAAACAAACTAGCATGGGTCGTTGGAAAGGAAGTTATATTCATAATTATTCAAATTCGGTATCACATTCACAATTCACGGATGATACTGTCCTCTTCAAGGAAGCTTCTATTAGGGAAGCATGGTCATCAGAGAGGTGTTGGATGATTATGAAAGAGGTTGGGGGAAAAGCATGAATAGAGAAAAATCTAAGGTATATTTTTTCAATTTGAATAGAGTCTACAAAATTAAATCAGAAATATTTGGTTTCGAAGAAGGAATATTCCCTATGGTATATCTAGGGGTTCCTTTGTTCTCAGGCAGACTCGACCCCAACTTATGGGAGGATATTTCAAATAGATGCCTGCAAAAAGTTTCAAGGTGGAAAAATCAGTGGCTATCTCAGGTAGGTAGAATATAGATGATCAAATCTGTTTTAGTAGCCATTCGTATCTACTACATGTCAGTCTATGAAATGACCACAAAGCAACAACAGCCGTTGATGGTCTACTAAAAAAATTTATGTGGGAAGCATCAAAGGAGGTAAAAAATATCATGCTTATTAATTGGGATGTGGCTTGCAAATCTAAAGAAGATTGAGGTATTGGATTGAGAAAGATGGGTCTTCAAAATCGTGCTCTAGGAGCTAAGTTGACATGGAAGATGTATAAAACATCTGGAGAAGCCATGGTGCAAAGTCATGCTAGCCAAATTTTTAGATTCTGTTGAGCCTAATAGAATTCTAATAGTGACCAATGTGCCCAATGGCTCACACATGTGGCATTTCTTATGGAACAACTGCAATCTCATTACAAATCACCTTACTTGGAGAGTAGGAAATGGACGTAGTGTGAAGTTTTGGCGAGACTCATGGAACAAAGATCCTCCCCTAATCAACTTCTTTGAGGATAATAAAATTGGGTGATTGAAATTGAATCTCTAATGGGTGACAGAGTAGCAGACTACTTTTGCATTCTTGGGAATTGGTCTCTAGTTGGTTGGAAATTGGTGGAGATAGACCCTCTAGATAATCAGAGGAAGCTATTAAACATTCTAGAAGCTAAAATTGTGATCCTTTCAGATAAACAAGATCAACTAACCTGGAGTGCATCAAAATCAGGGGAATATAAGGTTAATCTCAGGTATGAATTGTAGAGATACAAATCTAGAGATACTAAGTGGTCATCAATCTTATGTTGGGGTAAATGGGTGCTCCCTTAAAGCTGCTACCTTCTTTGTGGATTGTATTACATGGCAGGATCCTCATAGGTAACCGTCTAAGAAGTATTGGGATAGAGAGGCCGAATTGGTGCATTATGTGCAAAGAAAAAGAGGAGATGGTGGATCACTTATTGTTTTGGTGTCCGTTTGCAACAACAATGTTGGGTATGGCTTCTAGGAAGGTTAAATTGGAATGTGGTCAGGAACAAATCACTTGAAAATTTTTTGGTTTCTTGGCCGATTAAAAGGAGATACTCAAAATGGGGAGTCTTATGGATAGTTAGCCCTTCTTTGCTTGTATGGCATATTTGGAAGGAGAGGAATAGAAGGATTTTCAAAGAAAAGGAATTGGGAGTAGAAACGATACAGGATAAGATTAAAATTGTCATAGAAGAAGTGATTAATAGTAGAATTCATGGGCTGAATTTTAAATATCAATCAAAGTGGGCTCACAAGATGGAGGAGATATGGACATTCAAAAACATAGGGGACCATCTCATGCATGACAAGAAGTCGGTAAGGAAGTTAGTTACTTGGAAACCTCTGTAGCAAGGATGGATGAAATTAAATTTCGATGGAGCCAGCAGAGGTAATTCGGGGAGAAGTAGTATAGGTGCTATAATTCAGAACAAGGAAGGGAGAATGATCAAAGTAATAGAAGGTTTTGTAGGCATCACCTCCAACAACATGGCAGAAATATCTGCATTAGAGGCTGCTCTTAAATGTTGTGCATCAAATAGAATTGATAATCTAGTTATCGAGGGGGACTCGTAGGTCATCATCAATGGAATTGTGAAAAGGAATTTTCAATCCTGGAGACTAGCTGACTGGATTTTGAGAATCTCGATGTATTTAGAGGCAATATGGGAATATCAAATCCAACATGTCTTTCGCAAAGGCAATAGGGTGACGGATCTATTGGAAAATTTGAAGATTGATACTAATGAGGACAAGCAATTTGAACATGTTGGTCAAATGCCTAAGAATCTACAAGAGATTGTTGCAGAAGAGCAAAGTACTTCCTCAAGGAAAGGCATACGGTAGTGGTAGGAAGATGCAGTTTTGATTTTTGGAAGTGATATTATCCATGAAATATTTGTAATACATTTTCAAATATATGTATGTATATCTCATCCCAACGATTGTTTGTAGAAGTGGATACATATGAAGGCCTTATCCAAGGTACCGAATGTAGTGTAGCAGATCTAGTTTCAAATCTGGAGATAGAGAGAAGGGACATTTTGGCAGCACACTAGAGAGATTCATGATCGATCATGTGCTCTAGTACTCTGTTGCAGACAGCTCTTGGCTCATCACAGAAGCCTTTGATGAGGATGGAAATTTATCTATTTATATCCCCCTACTCTCGAGTTTGTTCAAAGGAAATATTTTCTCAGTTGGTTTGGGGGAGATATAAAGCATTTGAAGCTTCTTACAAGCAGAGTAACATGGTGACATGCCATGGAATCCAATGTTTCTGTAGGAAAGAGGAGGCGACAGCGAAAACTCTGGAAGAGTAGATTAAGTGGCTATTCGACAAGGTGAATGAGAAGGACCGGGAAAGTATGGTGATAATTCTTGGCATAGAGTATTGGGTCGGAGGACATGTCCATGATGGGGTGTTGGTTGTAGACTTATTTTAGCCCATAGTCCAGGTTCATGGAAACTCTCTGAGCGCATTAGGCATGGTGCAAAGGATGGTTTTGAATGAGGTATACCTGGAGGTGATGCTTGCATTAGATTTTATCAATCCTAAACTGAACGATGGATGCACCTTGGACCACTTCTTTCTTGAAGCAAAATAGAAGAACACCCGCATGAAAAAAGTATATATATTTTTATATATATACAGGTATATATATGAGTATACATATATATAATACTCATATATATATATATATATATATATATATATATATATATATATATATACACTCGTATATATATAATATACTAGTATATATAATATACGAGTATATATATATATGAGTATATATGTACTCGTTTATATATATACTCATGTATATATATATATGAGTATATATATACATATATATACATGAGTGTGTGTGTATATATATATATATACTCATATATATATCTATACATATATATGCACTCGTGTATATATATATATATAAACAAGTATATATATATATACAAGTATACTTATATATACACATATATACTCGTCTATATTACTCATGTATATATTCTATATATATATAGAATATATACATGAATAATATATATATACACTCGTATATATAGTTGTATATATATACATATATATACATATATATGTATATATACATATATATATAATATATATGTATATATATAATATATACATATATATATATATATATATATATATATATATATATATATATATATACACGAGTATATATATTATATAAATAATAGTATATATATTACGAGTATATATATATCATGTATATATAAATACTCATATATATATATATATATATATATATATATATATATATATATAGTATTTATATATACATGATATATATATATATACACTCATACATATATATACTCGTATGAGTATACGTGTGTGTGTGTGTATGTGTGTGTGTGTGTGTATACATATATACATATATACATATATATATACATATATATATATATTCATATATATATGTATATATATACTCATACGAGTATATATATGTATATATGTGTGTGTGTGTGTGTGTTTATGTATATATACTCATACAAGTATATATACGTATATATATGTGTGTGTGTGTGTGTGTGTGTGTGTGTGTATATATATATATATATGAGTATATATATATACTACTACAAAGAGTGGGGGTTAAAGACAAATTTTGAGACATATTTTTAATAAATTGTCTCAATAAGATAATATGGAATTATTGAGATAATTTTTTAAGACAATATATTAAGACGCTCGGTTAAAAACATATTTGAGACAATACACAACTTTCTTTTTGTCTCAAATGAAGAAAATTTATTAAAAATCTGTCTCAAAATTTGTCTTTAACCTCCACTCCTTGTAACAGTGTAAGTAACATGCAGAAACATAGTGAACAGGAGACTGAACAATGGATTATCATCAATCACTTCCTCTCATAGATAAAATACCAATGAAACTACTCTATTTTTTACACATCTTGTGGTGATATGTCAGTTAATACATGCTACCTAATCTAACCACTAACGAATCATTGACAGGCTAAATGCTAGTGTTATATTATTGGTTGGGAATTAGACATTAGATAAACTAGTTAACCCATCATGATATAGATGGATGTGGTTAGTAGAAAAATGAGCATAACTGAATAGACATATATACAAGACCAATTGAAAGACAACCTATCGTATTCAGAAAACTTCTTAAGTTGAAAGGAGATAACCATTCATTCAGACGAGAACTCAAGGTTAAGGGAGTTAATGCAATCCTTAATTATCATAATTTATTGTAAAAGTGTTAAAATTGTCAGTCATCATAATTATCACTAATAAGGAACAATCGTGGTTTCCAAATACAAGAAGGTTGATCACTAAAATAATAGGGTAGAGTTAAAAAATAAACTAGAGAACAAAAATTGAAGGTGGTGCCAACATTAAATTAGCAGGCATCTAGCAGGATGTACACCCCCGACATCTCTGCTATTTCCATTGAAGTACAAAAGGTCAATTATGTTTTCTGTAGTCAGAAAGTAATATTTTATATACAATAATTCCCCCATAGCATTTTCAAATACATAAAGGCAAATGGGTTCTCATTCTTTTTGTATCTATTTTCAAAAGATAGAAAGTATTATTTTATACACAATAATTTCTCCACAGTCTTTCCAAAATCTGAAGTGAAAATGGGTTCTTCTTCTTTTTGCATCTGTTTGCCTAAAGCAGGAGCCAATGTGGTCAAGAGATCTCTGATAGTTCTTTACATAAACATCTGCCCAACCTATGTTAAATATGCTCCAACAATTGACCCATTCACCATGTTTTTACTATAGTCACTTTACAATCACTAGTAAACAGAGATCTAGCTTTTCAATGCAACAAATCTATCATATGAAGCCCACAATCACCATAAATGTGCTCAATTCACCTCAAATCCATAGCTATAATGGCCAAATTTTGACACATTACTCATCACATTTACAACTTACCAAACTAAATATCCAACTTGTGACTCTAATTACAACTCTCGAAAGAAGTTACTTGTTAGGTGATCTTCAATTCTGAAATGAGCACTGGTTGTCTGAGTTGTGTTGTCATGTTTCTTTTCTAGTAACTCATGTATACATTTTATTGCAGCTTTTGAATTCTCTATCAACATCTCCAGCTCAAATCTAAAAATTCACAAATTGACAGTGGTAATTAAATATAGAATAATAAACATGTATGCTATCTTCAGAAATAGGGAGCACCTAACACCTAATGATAAGCTCTCAGGCAGAATATTTAGTATGTTTAGCCTTTTTATTAGCACTCTAGAGGACTCATGATTTTCCACATAATAAAACACTATCAATCCTTAAAAATAGAAGATGAACTTCAATATAAGTAGTACCTACATATAAACACATGCAGATTCAGGCCCTAATAATATCACTATAAGATTTTAGGATATTATTATCCCCTGTTGGAATACAATTTCAAGTGGAAGTGTCGTAAACAATTTTGGATTAATATGTTAAAAGTTTGGAGAATACCTCTCCAATCCCTCTCCCATTAAGAATAAAATATTATGTAGTTAAAAATTATCGAATATGAACTATTTTAATGTCTAAAAGATATCTTTATCCTGTATAATAACATCTTTTTTATCCCAAAATTTGAATATGCTTTATAATATTTCTCATATATTGTATTTTTCTTTAGTTACAAGTAAACTCATACTTTTCAACTTGTTGAATTGTCACAGTACTGAGACATATCATTATTCCATGAGCATCAAAATAGATGGAAGTTTTTCAGTAACAAGATATGATACTTTCTGTCTGATTTGCATAACTAGTAATGATTAAATTTTATCACTCATAGAAATTCTACAACAACAAAAAAATTACCTGCAAAAAATTGTTGATGATGATCTTAGCATCAGATTTTCACATTGGTATTTTATTCAATAAACACTTCCATCGAGCCTCAACAATTGAGATAGTTTTCTTGTTCACATTTTTAAACACTAGCTTCTAAGATAAAACTTTCATTTCACCAAACATTTCTCTGTTGACTATAAGTTTTGTACAACCTACAATCATCACAAGTTTTGCAAGATAAATAATATTTAAATTTTAAAAAAATTCAACACTACATATATTAGAAAGATAACCAAATGCATAGCTTACATGTTTGTTTTCATTCTCATTCATCAACATTTCTTGTAAAGTAACACAAATATTTAGAGGTTCATCCATTACTTGGTTCTTAATCTACAAGCAGTCACTTTTAAGTTTTTCTTTAAGCTCAAGGGACTAAAGTGCTTACCAAATTCAAGAGGAAATCAGGTACGACTCATTGAAAAAGATAAACAACTTCTACAATATTTATAAAAAGTGATATAGGAGCATCCTGGGTGTAAGAGCAATCTTGCATCACCTAAAAATATTTCTGGTTTCTTTTCAATAAGGGCTATCTTGTGCAAAGCTTCTATTTTTTGAAATTTACTATTTTTAGTAAGTTTTCTGTTCATGCTCAGAATGGTCAATTTTCTTCCCTAGAGGTTCATTTTAGTCGTATCAGCCTGCCAGTAAAGTTTCATTGCCAGATCAAGTCTAGTTTTGAAGATATTGAAAATTTTTGGTATTGGCAGCAAGGTATAGAAACTTTGAACTTAGTTTTGAAGGCTTTAGAGGCACTAGATGAGCTCAAAAATTTGGACAACTGGAGCATGCACTAGTTGGATGTTGTAGAGCACTTTGTGCCCTTTTTGAAATGGGGTCATAATAGTCAATCGGGTCAACGGGTGATGACTTATGGTCTTCGGAAGTTGGGTCACCTGAAATGGTGAAAAATGATTTTTCTTCAAAATTTATGTTTGGGTTTCAAAAGTTGTTTTGGGCTGACTATGATGTACTAAATTGTAAAATAAAATAATTCTAAGTTTGGTCGGCCTTATTAGCTAAAATTCTAGAACCTTCCCAGGTGGTGGAAAATTGCCTATATAAGGAAGGTTGTAGTGTTATCTTAAGCAATTCGGAGCAGTTCTGGGTAGATCTGGGTAATAATTTGAGGCTTTGTCCTACAAAATATTGTAAGGAAAAATGCCCATGTGACTTTGCATATTGTAATTCTGAAATTTGCAATTCCACGTTTGTGGAGATAATAAGAAGTCTATTTTTTGTTCTTGCAAATTATTGTTGTTTCTATGTTTCTATTATGTGTTTGTGGTATTAAGGGGAGCACCCTTCATCAAGTGGTATCATAGCAGAAGTTCCTAAGTGTGTAAATAGATCATCGACTGTGCGACAGTTTGCACCAAGACCGTGGTTAGGGTTTCAACGAGCAACACAATAATGCCTCCACGAAGGGAACGTGGTGGAAGAGTTAGTGTTGTGACACCTGAGGTTAGACCACTCCAGACACAAGTGTGAGCATTGCAAGAAGAGATTTGTAGAGGAATGAATCTTAATGTCATAGATGAAAGTGAGGATGAAGTTGAGGGAGAAGGAAATTGTGATCAAGAAGAAGGTGAAATTCTGAACCAGGAGGAAGAAAGACTTTTTCGAGCCATTTCCAAGATTGGGAAAAGACCTAAAATTGAGGTTCCTACATTTTTTAGAAAATCTTAACCCAGAAGAGTTGATCGACTGGATCAATGAATTAGAAGAATATTTTGAGTATGAAGATATCGAGGATCCTAATCGGTTCATGATGAAGGGTGTTCCCCTTAATACCACAAACACATAACAGAAATAGAGAAACAACAATTTGCAAGAACAACAAATGGGCTTCTTATTATCTCCACAAATGTGGAATTACAAATTTTTAGAATTACAATATGCAAAGCCACATGGGCACTCCCCTTACAATATTCTATAGGACAAAGCCTTGAATTATTACCCGGATCTACTACCAGAACTACCTAGACAACACTATGGGCCTTCTTTATATAGGCAATTTCCACCGCCCGAGAAGGTTCTAGAAATTTAGCCCTAAGGGCCAACCAAACATAGAATTATTTTATTTTTCATTTTATTACATCATAGTCGGCTCAAAATAAATTTTGAAACCCAAATAGAAATTTTAAAGAAAAATTATTTTTCGCTATTTCAGGTGGCCCAACTTCCAGAGACCATAAATCATCACCCGTTGACCTGATTGACTATTATGACCCCATTTTGGAAAGGGCGTGAAGTTCTCTACAACACCTAAATCAAGAAAGTTTTATTCAACCAAATTTTTGACCTCATTCAGGGCCTCTAAAGCCTTCAAAATTGAGTTTGAAGTTTCTGTACCCTGATGCCAATACCAAAAATCTTCAATATCTTCAAAACTAGACCTGATCTAGCCATGAAACTTTATTGGCAGGCTGATATGGCTGAGATGAAATTCCACCTATGAAATTAGAACATTTTGAGATCATATGACCAACTTACTAAAAATAGTAAATTTCCATAAATAGCAGCTCTACACAAGATATCCCTTATTGAATACAAAAACATAAATATTTTTGGGTGATGCAAGATTGCTCTTACACCCAGGATGCTCCTGCATTAGACACCTGGGGTAATTTGAGAAGTGACCCTGTCATGACTCAGGTGTGTAGAGAAAAATCAAGATGGTTAACGTCCTCCTTTGTCAGCCATGATGAATCTTCAACAGGTCATCCTTTCCACTTGACTAGATATTCTTCATATGTCTTGTTCCTTGTGCTTCTACCAACATGACTATCCAGTATATCTTCAATATCTTTGGTATCTGAACTAGTTGTTGTAATACTCCACTGTGTTGTTGTGATCTCATCTTCAACACCTCCTTCATGATACTCTGTCAGATCTAAAATGTTAAAAACTAGTGAAATATTCAACTTAGTAGGCAACTCAACCTCATAGGCATTTCCTGAATCATGCTTTTTCAGTATCTTACATGGCCCAAACTTCTTCATTTTCAACTTGTTATATGTACCAACTAAAAATCGCTCCTTCCGCAAATGAACCATGACTTCATCTCCAACCTGAAATTCCTTATGCCTCATTTTCTCATCTACCTTAGCCTTGTACTGCACATTCATCTTGGTAATAGGCTTCCTCAACTCCTCGTGGATGTTTTTCAAATGTTCAGCAAAATCCTCAGCTTCAACACTACTTATTTTTTCTTTATCTATTTTTCTCAATTCAGATGCATTTCTTGGACTACTTCCATATACAATCTGGAATGGTGATTTACCAGTGCTCCTATTGATAGAATTATTGTATGCAAATTCTACTTGTGGTAAAATCAAATCCCATCCTGTTGGCTTATCTCCAACCAAACATCTCAGCAAATTTCCCAAACTCCTATTCACCACCTCTATCTGTCCATTAGTCTGTGGATGATGTGATGAATTGAACTTCAAATCTATCTTCAACTTCTTCCATAATGTACACCAAAAATATCCAAAAAACTTAGTGTCTCAATCTGAAACTATGGTCTTTGGAACACCATGTAGTCTCACTACTTTTCTGAAAAATAATTCTGCTACATGAACAACACAATTAGTCTTCTTATAGGGAATGACATGTGTCATCTTTAAAAATCTATCAACCACCACAAAAATTGAATTATGTCCCCACTGAGTCCTCAGTAAACCAAGAACAAAGTCCATACTGATATCCTCCCAAGGCTTCTCAAATACAGGTAATTGCTAATACAACCTTGTATTCTGCTTCACTCCTTTTGTCATCTGACATACTCTACAACTCTGTACAAACTTCTTGACATCTTGCTGCAACTATGGCCAATAATAATTCTCACTAACCAAAGCAAAGGTTTTATCATGACCAAAATGTCTAGCCAATCCTCCGCTATGCTTCTCCTTGATGAGATTCTCCCTCATTGAACTTCATGGAATGCACAACTGACTCCCTTTGAATAACATATCATCCTAGATGATGAAATCCAGCCACTTCATCCTGTCTAGAGTAATAGGTTCTTTACAAGCTTTCCAAGCTTCACCAAAATCAGGATCCTCTGGATACAAATTCTTGACTTCCCTGAACCCAACCACCTCAATCCACATCTTTGTCAGCAATAGTTGCCTTCTACTAAACACATCTGCAACCCTATTGGACTTTCCACTTCTGTGTTTCAAAATAAATGTATAACTCAGCAAAAACTCAACCCATTTCAAATGTCTTTGATTCAACTTTCCTTGACTATTCAAATATTGCAAAGCTTGATGATCAGTATACAAAACAAACTCTTTAAGAAGTAGATAGTGTCTCCACTTCTTCAATGTCTATAATATAGCATAAAATTTCTGATCATAAACAAAATATTTCCTCTTGGCATCATTTAACTTCTCACTAAAATAAGCAATAGGTTTACCTTCTTGGCTCATAATAGCTCCTATTGTAGTACCACTAGCATCACAATATACTTGAAACACCTTATTAAAATATGGAAGTGATAAAATAGGTTGTTCTGTAACTTTTTGTTTCAACAGTTTAAAACTCTTATCTACCCCATTAGTCCACTTGAACTCTTTTCTCTTCCCTCTCATTGTTTTAGTCAAGGGTCCACAAATACTACTAAAATTTCTAATAAACTTTTTGTAAAAGCTAGCCAAACCATGAAAAAATCTTACCTCAGTAGCATTCCTTGGAGTAGGTCATTCATGGATAGCCTGTACTTTCTCTGGGTCCATTTTTAGACCTTCTACTGAAACTAAAAATCCTAAATACACTAACTCTATCTTCACAAAATTGCACTTCTTCAAATTTATCAATAATTTCTCTTCTCTCAGCTTCTCAAACACCATGCGAATATGCACCATGTGCTCCTCTAATGTTTTATGAAAGATCAAAATATCATCTAGGTAAACAATGAAAAACTTACCCAAAAACTATTTCAGAACCTCATTCATGAGCCACGTGAAAGTGCTCGGTGCATTGGTTAGCCCAAAAGGCATGACTAACCACCCATACAGTCCCTCCTTTGTCTTAAAGGTAGTCTTCCATTCATCTCCTTCTCTGATCTGAATCTAGTGATATCCACTCTTCAGATCTATCTTTGAAAAATATATAGCTCCACTCAAACAATCCATAATATCATCCATTCGTGTCAATAGAAACTAGTACTTGATTGTGATCTTGTTTATTGCTCTAGAATCTATACACATCCTCCATTCTCCATTCTTCTTTGGTGCTAATACTGCTGGTACAGCATAGGGACTCACACTCTCTCAAATCAACCCCTTGTGCAATAACTCATGTACTTGTCTATTCAACTCTTCACTTTCTGCTAGTGTCATTTTGTATGTTGCCTTATTTGGAAAATTGGCTCTTGGAATCAGGTCCATCTGATGACTAATCTTCCTTACCAGTGGTAATCTGTCAGGAACATTATCGGATACAATATCTTGAAACTCATTCAACAAATTTGCAACCTCTACAGGTACATCCTCTACTTCCTCTTTACCAGCTTTTGGAATTAATCCAAAACACACATGCTCATGCCTCATACCATCTAGGAATTTTCTTCCATCAACAAAAGTTATTCTTGCATTACCGCATACCTTTTCTTCGGTCTCCTTTAATGGCTTTAGCTTATGTCACACTCCATCCTTTGTCGGGGAATAGGTATTTTCATGACCATCGTGTACATCACATATGTCAAACTACCATGGCCTACCCAACAACATGTGACATGCATCCATAGGTATGATATCACATAGTACCTCATCATGGTACCCGCCAATCTTGAACTTTACTAGACACTTTTCACTGACCATGACCTTGTGATCATCCTACACCCAGACAATCTGATATGGATGTGGGTGTTTCTGTCTCTTGAGCTTCAACTTTGTCACCATCTCTTCTAAAGCCAAACTACTTCCACTATCAATAATCACATCACAACAATTACCCTCACACTTGCATTTAGTGCGAAACAGGCTCCTCCTTTGTTCAGGTTCATTCTCACCACTCAGTAGGACTCTTCTATTGATCAATATTTCTCCTCTTTCAACATCTTCAAAATTTGATGATTTGACATCTTCATCTACATGTGCAACTCTGGCCTAACCTTCATTCCTCCTATCTATCCTTCCTTGGTGTTGGGGACATTCAAATTCTCTATGACCTTCTTCTCCATAGTGAAAACATGTTCCACGGAAGCCTCCTCTTCTAGATCCTTGTCCTCTTCCTCTTCCTCTCTGATCTCTATTACTCTGATCCTAGAAGCGATTGGAATTATTCCCTCTCTGATTCTAGCTGCTACTGGCCTCATCCTTCTTTTTCAGATCTTCATTTCGGCCACCATATGACCGTCCACCGAATCTTCCATCACAACCTCTTCCATTTTGTCTACTCTCTAACTTCTTGTTCAGCTTTTCTCTACATTTAGGGAAAACTGATATGTCTCTTCAATACTATTCATTCAAACCAAATTCAACTCCTCCTGAATGCTTTGCCTCAACCCATTAAGGTAATGGGAAAATTTCTCCTTATCCACTTCTGCATAGCCTATTCTGATGAGGATTCAATAGAACTCTTCTGTATACTCCTGAACAGATCTTTCCGCTTGCTTCAAACTTTGCATTTTCTTCAGTAGGTCAAGCTCATAATCGTTAGGAATGAACTATCACTTCAATTTATCCACCATTCGGTCCCATCTTGTGATTTTATCCTTTCCTCTTCTATTTCACTCCAATTGAATCTCTTGCCACCAGATCTTCACATGACCTTTCAGTCTGGCCTTCACAAATTTGACCCTATCTGGATCTTCAATATCTTCATACTCGAAATATTCTTCACATTCATTGATCCAGTCAATCAATTTCTTTGGGTTAAGATTTTTAGAAAATGTCAAAACCTCAATCTTAGGTCTCTTCCCGATCTTTGAGATGACTCAAAAAAGTCTTTCTTCTTCTTGATTCAAAACTTCAACTTCTCCTTGTTTAGAATTTCCTTCTTCAACTTCATCCTCACTTTCATCTTTGACATTAAGATTTATTTCTCTCTGAATCTCCTCTTGCAATTCTCACACTTGTCTATGTAGTTCCCTAATCTCAGGTGTTACAACACTAGCTCTTCCACGACGTTCCCTTCATGGAGGCATTTGGCACATTGCTCACTGAAACCCTAACCATGATCCTGGTGCAAACTACCTCATAGTCGACAATTTGTTTGCACACTCAGGAACTCCTAATTTGATACCACTTGATGAAGGGTGTTCCCCTTAATACCACAAACACATAAGAGAAATAGAGAAACAACAATAATTTGCAAGAACAACAAATGGCCTTCTTATTATCTCCACAAATGTGTAATTACAAATTTTTAGAATTACAATATGCAAAGCCATATGGGCATTCCCCTTACAATATTCTGTAGGAAAAAGTCTTGAATTTTTACCCAGATCTACTAACCAAAACTGCCTAGACAACACTACGGGCCTTCTTTATATTGGCAATTTCCACCGCCCGAGAAAGTTCCAGAAATTTAGCCCTAAGGGCCAACCAAACTTAGAATTATTTTATTTTTCATTTTATTACATCATAGTCGACTCAAAATAACTTTTGAAACCCAAACATAAATTTTAAAGAAAAATTATTTTCTGTCATTTCAGGTGGCCCATATTCTAGAGACCATAAGTCATCACCCGTTGACCCGATTGACTATTATGACCTCATTTTGAAAAGGGCGTGAAGTGATTTACAACACCTAAATCAAACAAGCTTCATTCAGCTGAAGTTTCGACCTCATCCAGGACCTCTAAAGCCTTCAAAACTGAGTTTGAAGTTTCTGTACCTTGTTGCCAATACCGAAAATCTTCAATATCTTCAAAACTAGACCTGATCTAGCCATGAAACTTTACTGGCAGGATGATATGACTGAGATGAACCTCCATATGTGAAATTAGGACATTCCAAGCTCGTATGACCAACTTAATAAAAAAATTAAGTTTCCATAAATAACAACTCTACACAAGATAACCATTATTGAATACAAAAACATAAATATTTTTGGGTGATGCAATATTACTCTTACACCCAGGATGCTCCTACATCAGGTCAAGTTTGTGAAAGCTAGACTAAAGGGTCATGTGAAGATCTAGTGGCAAGAGATTCAGTTGGAGCGAAATCAAAGGGGAAAGGATAAAATCACAAGATGTGATCAGATGGTGGACAAATTGAAGTGACAGTTCATTTCTGTTGATTATGAGCTTGACCTACTGAAGAAGATGCAAAGTTTGATGTAAGTAGGAAGATCTATTCAGGAGTATACAGAGGAGTTCTACCAAATCCTTATTAGAACAGGTCATGCAGAAGCTGATAAGGAGAAATTTTTCTATTACCTTAATGAGTTGAGGTTGAGCATTCAGGAGAAGTTGAATCTGGTTTGAATGAACAGTATTGAAGAGGCATACTAATTTTCCCTAAAAGTAGAGGAAAAGTTGAACAAGAAGTTTGAGAGCAGACAAAACAGGAGAGGTCGTAGTCAAAAATCTGGTGGATGGTCATATGGTGGCCAAAATGAAGATCCAAAAAAGAAGGATGAGGCCAGTAGTAGTCAAAATTAGAGAGGAAACACTTCCAATCATTTCCATGATCAGAATAATAGAGATCAAAAAAGAAGAGGAAGAGTGTAAGAATTTGCAAATAGCAAATATTGAACCAAGAATCTAGAGGTTGAAGAAAAGCACAAGAGAGAAAATATGAATGCAAAGATGGATTGAATAGATCCAATGAATTTCTCAATGAAATGATTACATAATAGGCCTCCTTATATAGGAAAGGCAATAAGAGACAATGATAAGGAACTGATAAGCTATCTCCTATGCTAGGTGTAATCACATGCCCACCAAATGTGGATCATCTTCCATTATGCAATAAAGTATGTGCAATGGATTAGGATGATAATGTGATAAGAGCATGAAAGGTGGATCTCACATACAACGAGGTATGTGAAGACAACTATCACACCAAAAGTGAAATTTCTCCTACACCATGTGCTTAATAGATGTGCACACTCTTAAGTGTCTCAATCACTAACTACTATGCAATGCATTAACCTAAGTAAGATTAAGTAAAGTGTAATTAGGAATAATTAATTACACCAACACCCCCCCTTAAGTGCAACTTAGGGGAATGCACTTAAACTCACAATGCAAGATGGGTCTCGACTACTAGGCCATGTTAGGTACCCATGTACAAAATGCAATACATGAAATGCATAACTCTCATAAAGTAGAGAAAAAGGGAAAAACTCATGGGAAAAACCCTCCCCCAAAAAGAGAGAAGAAAACAAGATGCATGGATGGATGGAGAGCTCAAGACCCCTCAAGAACTACATATATCATGTATATACAAAGAAGTATCCCCCCATAAGAAGGATAGTTGGAGACATGATATCCCATCCATAATGTAGAAGCTCCCATGTTGATGAAGAGTACCTGCAAACAATAGATAAGCCAATGCTTACAAGAAACATGTCTCCCCTTAGGAAGAAATAGATACATCAAATGATGAAGAAGCCAATCCTTGTGCAAATGGAAGGAGGAAAAAGATGAAGGTCTCCATGTAGGAATCTCTGAAGACTGAGTAGGAATCTCCAAGCTCAAATAATCTATCACTTCATGTGACAGATCAAGTGAAGAAGGAGAAGAATCAAGTACACCAATCTCCAAAGAAGGTGAAGTGTCCCCATCTATGAAGAAACTGACATCAAGGGAAAGAGAAACCCCCTCATGTATGTCTTCCAAATCTGCATCACGAGAATGAACAAATGCTGAAGATGCATCCAAGTAGTCATCACACTCTGCAAGATTTGAAACACTATGATCATCCTGCTGAATAGTAGAGCCCATGTTTGAAGAAGCAGGAGGTGGAGGAGTAGGAAGATCAACACTTGTCTCAACAACAAAATGATTCAAGTGCCCAAAGTTAGGACATGATGAGCATAAGTGTTTTCTAAAGAAGATTGATGAGCTAACTCACATTATTCAGAAACACAACATTAAGTTGCCCTCATCAGTGTCTGCTCCTTCTTCTACACATTTGGCAGCTTCTACATCTTCATCATCATCCAAAGATAAAGGTAAAGGACAAGCACTCATGGCTTCCACACATCTTGAGCAAGGTAAATGGCTTCTTGATTTAGGTGCATCACATCATATGGCATCTTCTATGGATATGTTTTCTTCTATTGAGCCTTGTAATTCTCCTAATATTTTGATGGGTAACAACACATTCATGAGAGTTTGTGGGAAAGGTTCTATTCCTATGGGAGAGGGGACATTTAATGATGTTCTTTGTGTACCATCCTTGACCACTAATCTTCTTTTTATTTACCAAATTACACATGGGGCACAAGGTAAAATTGTTGAGTTCACTCCTGATTTTGTCTACATTAGGGACATGGAGACTAGAGATGTCATAGCTATGGTAGTTGTTGATCATACATCCCGCTTGTATTCTTTTTCTACTTTTGTTGATAATGATGATGATATACATGATGTACCCATCCCTTTGCCAAGGGATAATTATGAGGAGAACTTTGGGCACTTGAATCATTTTTTTGTTGAGACAAGTGTTGATCTTTCTACTCCTCCACCTCCTGCTTCTTCAGACATGGGCTCTACTATTCAGGAGGATGATCATAGTGTTTTAGGATGTTAGAGTTTTAGGTGACTCTATAACACCCCCAGGATCGAATGCAAGACCAAGATAACTTCCACAAGAGATTGGCAAGATAATTGCATTAAGATGCAAGAATGATATTATTGATCATGTACATAATTAAAATATACATAATAGGCCTCCTTATATAGGAAAGGCAATAAGAGACAATGATAAGGAGCTGATAAGCTATCTCCTATGCTAGGTGTAATCACATGTCCACCAAATGTGCTTAATAGATGTGCACACTCTTAGGTGTCTCAATCACTAACTACTATGCAATGCAATAACCTAAGTAAGATTAAGTAAAGTGTAATTAGGAATAATTAATTACACCAAAAAAGAGGAAGAGGACAAGGATCTAGAAGAGAAGGTTTTCGTGGAACATATTTTCATTGTGAAGGTCATAGGGCATATGAATGTCCTCAACACCAAGGAATGAAAGATAGGAGGAATGAAGGCCAGGCCAGAGTTGCACATGTAGATGAAGATGTCAGATCATCACATTCTAAAAATGCTGAAAGAGGAGAAACACTAATTAACAGAAGAGTCCTGCTGAGTGGGGAGAATGAACTTAAGCTAAGAAGAAGTCTATTTCACACCAGGTGCAAGTGTGAAAGTAAATGTTGTGATATGATTATTGATAGTGGAAGCACTAACAATTTGGTGTCAGAAGAGATGGTGACAAAGTTGAATCTTAAGAGAGAGAAACACCCACATCCATATCAGATTGCCTAGGTGCAAGATGACCACAAGGTCATGGTCAGTGAACAATGCCTAGTGAAGTTCAAGATTGGTAGATACCATGATGAGGTACTATGTGATATCATACCTATGGATGCATGTCATATGTTTTTAGGTAGACCATGGTAGTTTGACAGGCGTGTTGTACATGATGGTCATGTGAATACCTATTCTCTGATGAAGGATGGAGTGTGACATAAGCTAAAGTCATTGAATGACACAAAAGAAAAGGTATGTGATAATGTAAGAATAAATTTTGTTGATGGAAGAAAGTTTCTAGATGATATGAGGTATGAGCACGCATGTTTTGTTTTAATTCCAAAAGTTGGTAAAGAGGAAGTAGAAGATGTACCTGTAGGAGTTGCAGATTTGTTGAATGAGTTTCAGGATATTGTGTCTGATAATATTCCTGATGGATTACCACTAGTAAGGAAGATAAGTCATCAGATGGACTTGATTCAAGGAGCTAGTTTTCCAAATAAGGTAGCAAACAGAATGATAATAGTAGAAAGTGAGGAGTTGAACAAACAAGTACATGAGTTATTACAGAAGGCATTGATTCAAGAGAGTCTACGTCACTGTGTTGTACCAGCGGTATTAGCACCAAAGAAGAATGGAGAATGAAGGATGTGTACAAACTCTAGGACAATAAATAAGATCACAATCAAGTATAGGTTTCCATTGCCACAAATAGATGATATTAGGGACTGTTTGAGTGGAGCTGTGTATTTCTCAAAGATAGATCTAAAGAGTCGATATCATCATATTAGAATTAGAGAAGGAGATGAATGGAAGATTTTCGTTAAGACAAAGGAAGGACTGTATGGGTGGTTAGTCATGCCTATTGGGCTAACCAAAGCACCAAACACTTTCATGCAGCTCATGAATGAGGTTCTAAAAGAATTTCTAGGTAAGTTTGTCATTATTTACCTAGATGAAATTTTGATCTTTAATAAGACATTGGAGGATCATAGGATGCATATTAGTATGGTGTTTGAGAAGTTGAGGGAAGAGAAATTGTTGATTAATTTGAAAAAGTGAAGTTTTGTGAAGAAGGAATTAGTGTATTTGGAATTTGTAGTTTCAGCAGAAAGTCTAAAAATGGACCCAAAGAAAGAGTAGGCTATCCTTGAATGGCCTACTCCAAGGAGTGCTACTAAGGTAAGATCTTTTCATGGTTTGGCTAGCTTTTACAAAAAGTTTATCAGAAATTTTAGCAGTATTTGTGGACCCTTGGCTGAAACAATGAGAGAGGATAGAAAAAAGTTCAAGTAGACTAATGGGGCAGATAAAAGTTTTAAATTGTTGAAACAAAAAGTTACAGAACAACATGTTTTAGCAATTCTAGATTTTAATAAGGTGTTTCAAGTAGACTATGATGCTAGTGGTACTGCAATAGGAACTGTTATGAGCCAAGAAGGTAAACCTGTTACCTATTTTAGTGAGAAGTTAAATGATGGCAAGAGAAAATATTATGTTTATGATCAAGAATTTTATGCTATAGTTTAGGCATTGAAGAAGTGGAGACATTATATTCTTCTTAAGGAGTTTTTTTTGTATACTGATCATCAAGCTTTGAAATATTTGAATAGTCAAGGAAAGTTGAATCAAAGGTATTTGAAATGGGTTGAGGTTTTGCAGAGTTATAAATTTATTTTAAAACACAGGAGTGGAAAGTCTAATAGGGTTTCAGATACACTTAGCAGAAGGAAACCATTGCTGACAGAGATGTAGATTGAGGTGGTTGGGTTCAAGGAATTCAAGAGTTTGTATCCAGAGGATCCTGATTTTGGTGAAGCTTGGAAAGCTTGTAGAGAACCTGTTACTCTAGACCGAACGAAGTGGCTAGATTTCATCATCCAGGATTATATGCTATTTAGAGGGAGTCAATTGTGCATTCCATGAAGTTATATGAGAGAGAATCTCATCAAGGAGAATCATAGTGGAGGATTGGCTGGACATTTTGGTCATGATAAAACTCTTGCTTTGGTTAGTGAGAACTATTATTGGCCACAGTTGCAGTAAGATGTCAAGAAGTTTGTACAGGGTTGTAGATTATGTTAGATGGAAAAAGGAGTAAAGCTGAATATAGGGTTGTATCAGCCATTACTTGTACCAGAGAAACCTTGGGAGGATATTAGTATGGACTTTGTTCTTGGTTTACCGAGGACACATCGGGGATATGATTCAATTTTTGTGGTAGTTGATAGATTTTCAAAGATGGCAGATTTAATTATCTACAAGAAGACTAATGATGTTGTTCACATAGAAGAATTATTTTTTAGAGAAGTGGTGAGACTACATGGCTTGCCAAAGAGCATAGTTTTAAATCAAGACACTAAGTTTGTTGGATATTTCTGGCATACATTGTGGAAGAAGTTGAAGACATATTTGAAGTTCAGTTCATCACATCATCCAGAGACTGATGGATAGACAGAGGTGGTGAATAGGAGTTTGAAAGATTTGCTAAGATATTAGGTTGGAGATAAGCTAGTAGGATGGGATTTGATTTTACCACAGGCAAAATTTTCATACAATAATTTTGTTAACTAGAGCACTGGTAAATCACCATTCCAAATTGTATATGGAAGTAGTCCTAGAAATGCATCTAAGTTGAGGAAGATAGATAAAGGAGAGATAAGTAGTGCTAAAGCTGAGGATTTTGTAGAACATTTGAAGAACATCCATGAGGAGGTGCGGAAGCATATTACCAAGATGAATGTACAGTATAAGGCTAAGGCAGATGAGAAAAGGAGGCATAAGGAATTTCTGGTTGGGGATGAAGTCATGGTTCATCTTTGGAAGGAGTGATTTCCATTTGGTACATATAACAAGTTGAAAATGAAGAATTTTGGGCCGTGTAAGATATTGAAGAAGCATGATTCAGGAAATGCCTATGAGGTAGAATTGCCTACTGAGCTGAATATTTCACTAGTGTTTAACATTTTAGATTGGACAAAATATCATGAAGGAGGTGTTGAAGATGAGGTCACAGCAGCACAATGGAGTATTCCAACAACTATTTCAGCTACCAAGGGGATTGAGGATATACTGGATAGTGGTGTTGGCAAAAGCACAAGGAACAAGACATATGAAGAATATTTGGTCAAATGGAAAGGATGACCTATTGAAGATTCATCATGGCTGACAAGGTAGGAGGTTAACCATCTTGGTTTCCATCTTCACACCTAATTTGTGATAGGGTCACTTCTCAAATTACCCCAGGTGTCTAATGCAGGAGCATCCTGGGTGTAAGAGCAATCTTGCATCACCCAAAAATATTTCTGGTTTCTTTTCAATAAGGGCTATCTTGTGTAGAGCTTCTATTTTTGGAAATTTACTATTTTTAGTAAATTTCCCGTGCAAGCTCATAATCAGTTATTTTCTTCCTTAGAGGTTCATTTTGGTCATATCAGCCTGCCAGTAAAGTTTCATTGCCAGACCAAGTCTAGTTTTGAAAATATTGAAAAAATTTGGTATTGGCAACAGGGTATAGAAACTTTGAACTCAATTTTAAACACTTTAGAGGCCCCAGATGAGCTTGAAACTTCGGCTGATTGGAACTTACAAGAGTCAAGTGTTGTAGAGCGCTTTGTGCCCTTTCTGAAATGGGGTCATAATAGTCAATTGGGTCAACAGGTGATGACTTATGGTCTCCAAAAGTTGGGTCACCTGAAGGCTGTAGTGTTGTCTTAGGCACTTTGGAGCAATTTTAAGTAGATCTGGGTAATAATTTGAGGCTTTGTCCTACAGGATATTGTAAGGAAAAATTCCCATGTGGCTTTGCATATTGTAATTCTAAAATTTGTAATTCCACATTTGTTATTTCTATTCTTGCAAATTGTTGTTATTTCTTTGTTTTTGTTATGTGTTTTTGGTATTAAGGGAGCACCCTTCATCAAAAAGCCTTCTTGATATGCTAGATCTAATAGCCTTAGGAAGTTCTTCCATGATCTTTTGTTGCTGAAGCTCCTCTACTTTGAATTTGAGACACACATATAATATTATATGTTCCTTGAGTTTTGGTGGAAGATCATTCCTATGAACAAAGTTTGATGCAACACATATTATTTTTCTCTACAATTTGGATAGGTTAAGGTTAGTGTCTGAGCCTTAAAAGCTTTAAAATCAAACATAGAAAATGTACATATATTCTGCAATCCATGCATATTTTTAAAATTTTAGATTGAAAATTGATATGAATTTGAATTTTTTTTGCAAACTACATGGTTCTACTTGTTCTTTCTATAATGAGATTGGTCATATTGCCAATCAAGTAATCAATGAGGTCAAGATTGAACAAGACATAAAATATAATGAAGATCATCTCCTTGGCATTTACAACATGTATATTTCCATACCCAACGCTACTTAAGGTTGTTATTGACCAATAAATGCAAGAAATGTAATGAATTGAAAAGATTTATTATTCAAATTATGGAAGCATATAACTAATCCATTTGTTATTCTGGTCTGAATATCAGTCTGCTAGCAGGTAATATAAAAATCCTACATAATGAACTGCAAAAAGGGTTACGTACAACCCAAAATATTTTACATGATATTGAGAAACTGAGAATAGAAAGAAACATTATGTTTTGAATATTAAACGTGAATTTTCAAAGAATCATGGAATGACTTTTAAGTATACGAGTAGATTTGAGAAAAAATGAACCATAGAATTTACTATAGACTTGTAAAATTTGAAAAATATCCATGGGTAATTGGTAAAAGGTACAATAATAAAAAAATTCTACGCATAGATAACCGCATTCTCTTCCAAATCATATAAAGTTATAAACTATATCCTTTAATATATACACTCAAAATCACCATTTAGCTGATGCTTCAAGTTTCAAAAAAATCTTCCAACACTTTACAAGACAGATAATAGGACACTAGACTTTATCACCATAAATATAAAGAGATTGGCTGAATTATAATGTGATACGCCATAAGAAACATAAATTTTGGTTAAAAGTTCAACTTCAATCCTTGAAAATTATGCATTGAAGTATTTTTAAAAACTTAGGAAAACAACCAAATGTAGATTATACATCAAGCATTGATGTGTTGAGTTGAAAGGTCTGACATGACAAAAGAGGAAGCCAGGCTTCCAATCTCAATAAAAGTAGCTTCATATAAGTATTTTAATAAAAAATCTAGAAACTCCAAACTAAACTAATATTATGAACTGTGGAAATTTTATATATTGCAAGCAAAATGTGTTAAAATTCATCAATAAAATCAATTTTACATGTAAATTAATAGTGAAATTAAATTAAAATGAAAAATAGAAATAAAATGATAGGTATTACAAATAAGCACTTCTTACATAGACGAGCCTTGCACATCTAATCCAAAAGTAGCTATGTCCTTTTCAAACCTTCATTCACATAAATGAATCCTTGAGCATTCATCATTAAAAAGAAAACCCATGAACTCTTATATCTTCAATCATAGTTCCTTCCCAAATATTCTCCACAATTACATGCAATGGAAGCTTAAAAAAAATAACCAAATTAAGATTACCTAATGAAAGGATCCTTGAACCTCCTTAGATGCTCAAGGCATAGGATATTGAGTGGACTGTAGTATAAGCTAAACTTTGTATGTTGGCCTCTGATGAGATAATTTAGAGCCTCCAATGGAATTGTGAAAGCCACATCTTGTATTAGCCATATTGAAATATACCTGCAAATAATTCAGTTCAACAAAGAATTTAGGAAATCCCTATACACTATAATCTATGAAAATTATAATTTAATCAAAATAAAATGAATTTATGCTGAAGAGAGAATGTGTTTTGGAAATTTTACTGTAATTTTTACTTATTTTTTTGTGATCTGTATCAACATGTTTATTTTATCATCTATGTAGGCTACACAGAATGTCATAATGACATCAATAAAAAAGAATGTGTCAAAATAGTGTCAGCAATAATAAGTCCTCCCTCCGGTGTATTAATGAATCCAAGCATTTTGAGGATTTTATTAGTTACTTACTACTACAGATTTTGCAAGAGTTCATTTTCCATTTTGAGGATATTTCAACTATATTGTCAAATCCTTAATGAAATATATCTCCTTATTCTGATGCAAAATGCTATTTGTTTGTTGGTCCCTTAAGAAGTTGACTATTTCTCTAACATCATTTTCCTTGCAAACAGAGCATTAACCTTAGACGTTGAAAGTTGCACCTATTTTTTATCCTCCTGATGAGGCTCTTCTATCTAATCTGTAGCAGTTACCCAAGATTTCATTCAAAGCCTGAATGTGAATGTTCTTGGAAGAAGTTAACAAACCAACTCATAAACAAAAATGAAAATCCGGCCAAAAATGAAAAAATGTGAATGTTAGAGAGGACTAATTGCTTTAGTCCACGTACACAATAGTTAAATCTGAACCACACTTGTTTAGTTGACTGTGAAATTTTTTTATACACGTTTCTTATAATAAATCAGTTAGTACTTAAGATGTATACTTTTTCCACAATATGCTTCCCTACTCTCCACATTGATTCCATTAGTTAATTGTTAGGTTTCTTTTGAAGTATGCTTCTGAATATGTTATGAGCACCCCTCTATAAATTAGAGGTGATGTAATCAGTCTGGGATCAATAAAAATCTTCTCTTTATTTTCCTGTTTATCTTTTTGTGCTAACAAAAGTGAAGATGAGTGAGGTTTTGATGCATGGTAGAGTGTGTCGGTCTATGTGTAGCGCACAACAGAGGAAAACTACAATTTGGCACTGTTGTATAATATAGATGACTGGCACATGATCTTCATTTGATTGAAAACGTCAATACATTAATTTACAAATATTGTAGACAATATAAAGAGAGGTGACACAAATAGGAATGGGCATGAAAAAAGTAATAATATTTTGAATTAGACTTGATTGCAAGAAAAGCCAAAGATAAAGAACATTGGCATATGAAATTGGTATTCATTTGTAAATAGGGAACGACATAGAAAGATTGATTGGAGATGATAAAGAGTGTGGAATTTAACCGTTCAGAACACAGAGTTTACAATAGCTTCATGAGATGTCGATAGGATTTGTTAGTCCCTATCGTTAAGGCAGGAGACTAATGTTTTTGGTAGTGATTCAAGTATTAATTTTCTCTTAGGAAATTGTGCAACTTCCATTAAACATAGAGTTTGAAGAAAATTTTGTATTAAAATGACATTAAAATTTTTAATTTCTTGTGTTTTATTAGCTGTCGGCATTTTCCTCCCTAGTCTTTTCCTTTTCTTCATCAAAATATTATGGAAAATATGAGCCGGCGATTACAAGCATTTTGTAGATGGTCCGCATGACCAGCTTAATCTTTCACTTTTTGCATGTGGTGTGCATTGACATGTCTTCTCATGCTCCATGCTTCTGTTACCATGTAAATTTCTTAGAGGGCAGATGTTGCAAATGGGTATATGTTCATATTACATTTTTTGTAGCAAGATCTATACTAAAAAATCGTTGCATTATTTTGTTGGACGAAGCAACAAGCACTCTTAATTCTTAATCTGAAGACTGAAAGGAATGTTCAAAAATCCCTTGACAACATAATGACCAACGGAACTACAATGGTGATTTCTCACCACCTCTCTACAATTGTCAATGCACATCTTATTGCAGTCATTGAACAGGGCAAAGTCACAAATCTTGCACTATTGAAAAATAGAAAATTGTATCCAGACATGATAAGCATGCAGAATCTCACCTCTGATAAAGCAATAGCCAATGACGAAGATAGATTAGTATTAATGTACTTCAAGAAAAACCCTCCAATCTTTTTAATATATATTGTAGATCAAATGTCAACATTTTAATGCCTCCTTTGTTTGAGCCTTGCAATCTGCTATCAAAATAAATTTCAATTTACCACTTATATTATACCATTCTACTCAGAGGATTTGGCTATTATGATAATATGTGAATATTTTATATAATTTCTTATGGGGCTTTTAAGCCCACTAATTTTTCATTGTAAGCAGGATTTTTCTATGTTGTTTCCAGGATGGGGACCACAGAAGATGGGAAGGCTTTTTATTTTGGGATGGCAGGGGATGGTAATCTTAAACATAGGAAAAATTCAAAATACATAGAAAAATTCAATTATTCATATCATAAAACATTTAATATCTTCATTACATAACACCATCACATAAGATTAGAGTTGAATTGAGAATTGAAATAAGAGCTGAAAATTGACAACAATCTTCAATCACTAATGAGAAAATTAATTGTACCGATAAAGAGGAGGAAGCCAACAAAGATAGCTCTATATTTGTTGTTATGTTTCATTAAATTTTAAATTACCTCAAATTGCCACTACTTTCTAATTTTATTGTTGTTTAGTTTCCTTATAATGAAGTAGAATTAGTCAATAGACTAACAAGATATAACATTAAGGATGAGAGTTAAAATATGTTATAAATAAAAGAAAGTCAAAGGCCAATAATCAAGCATAAGACTCATACAAAATCTTCTTCAATAGAACAGTCTATTCATGTTATTAGAGATAACTCAATTAAAAAAAATCAAAACTTAGAATATGTTATTACTTGTTTAAACGATCCATTTGAAATCACATTAAATTCTTGAATAAAGTAGTGTGTAAGTGTGCTTTCAACTAAACAACCTAAACAAATCAAAACTTAAAGTATGTCATTTATATGAAATCACATTACCTTTGTCAAAAAAATAGTATATCAATATGATTTCCAATGAACCACCTAAATAAATCAAAACAAAAGACCTACTCTTGTCAAATCAAAATTCACGAGAATAATTACCAATGTCTAGAGGAGTTTAAATAGGACCTTCCTTCATGATGAACCTCATTTCATGCCCATGATCATCATCATGATAGATGTAAATAGTACTTCCATGCCTGGTCTGATCCATTCCAGCCACTTTCATCCTCGACCAAGATCCTAAGCAACCCAAGCTTGTACAAGACATAGAATAGAAGCCCCATGGTAGCGCTCACCCATCATACTATAACCAAAATGTCAATAATATGCATCACCAGAAGCCTACCCCCACCCCCCATGAACAATCCATAAGCTCTTCCCAAGATAGGCCTACAAAAAATACTCCTCATTAGAAAACAACACAATAAAAATCATCCCACACCTACCATGGAGCTAGACGGTCTCTAATGGATCATCATACTTGAACTTGGCATCCAAGTAGTTGCAAAAAATCAAAATCCAAGTAGAAACAAACCCACATATGACTACAGCACAGGGCTTAACAACTGAACAACTTGTTGTTATGGTAGCAAACCCAACCAAAAGGTCATTGCAGACATCGAGAACATTCCAATGCTTGGAAAGAGTCTTTGCTAGAAAAGAATCATGAGCGTAGCAGCACAACTGATGAGCATTGCAGTGACTGTGGTCAAGCTAATTGCAGTCCATTAGCCCTCAAAACCCCCTACACCATTGGGAACAAGAACCCTAAACCCTAAACCCTAACCCCCTGATGAGTATTTAAGAGATATTTCAAGCAAAAACCTATAAAAAAAATATTCTTAAACCAATAGAAATATTTTTCCAATATCATAAGCTTTCAGAGATTGCATTTCAAAAAGAGTGGAAAAAGAATGACAAAAAATAATTTTGAAATAAAGAGTGAGAGGCAAGTTATAGTGTACCCATTTTTGAAACTTATACAATGGCATTTCATCTCCCCACATCTGGACCAAAATAGCATGTTTGTGAAAATCTCAAGCCTTAAACCTCAAATAGCCTTAATCTACCTTGATTGCTGGTAGAGGGATCCACACTTTCGTCTCTTGGATATGAGGTACAGGGATCCAGAGGCCAAGTTTCTTGTCTTTTGGGAGGATGAGGATTTCAGTGTTCTTTATTGTGAAGTCCATAATCTTTTGTGTGCTTTTTGAAACAGAAATCATGGCAAGAGTTTTTATTTTTCAAAACCCTTCTACCAACAACAGAAGAATCCCTAGAGCTGGAGTCTAGAGATAATTTCAGCCCTTTATTTCCTGAAGAGATCTTAATAACAATCAATTCCTTACGGTTTCCAAAAACTCTACTGTTGAAACCCAAATGCCCTTCACGTTCTCATGATTTTCCTCTAAAATCATGATGTGCACTTTGGACCATACGGTTTCTAGAAATCCAAACCTTGAAACCCAATTGCTTTACATGTTTTGTCAATTTTCGGGAGAGATCATGAGTTGAGTATTGTGTAGCCTCTCCCAGAAATCCATGTTTGCTAAAAGACTTTCCTTTTATGTTGCTCGAATCTGTAGAGCCATATCTATCCATTGCCTACTATTTTCTAGAGAATGCCCATTTGGCTTCACACCCAATAGACATTTGAGCAAATATTTAGATGCAATATGAGGGCTTATTCTACTCTAATGGCTAAATTGCATATCCCTTGGAGATGAAAAGGGAAAACTCTATCACGGTTGCTTCCTCCTCCTCCTTTCTTGGAGATTTCAATGAAGAACTTGCACACAATGTTATTCCCAAAATTAAGTGATCACTTTCTCCCTAAAAAAAAAAATATAAAAAAAAAATTACAAAAAAATGAGAAAAGTTAAGATAATAATATATGTTTGTCTTAAAAAACTGTCTTAAAACCCCCTTTTTTGTTGTAGTGATACGAGTATATATATATATATACTCGTATATATATGTATATATATATGAGTATATATACTTGTGTGTGTGTGTGTGTGTGTATACACTCATATATTATATATATTCACATATTATATATACTTGTATATATATATACATATACATATATGAGTATATATATATATATATATATATATATATATATATATATATATATATATATATATATATATATATATATATATATATATATATATATATATATATATGGGTCTGTGCAAGATCATGAGGGGCCAAAAAGTGGCGATGTGAAAAATATTCACTTTTCACTCGTCCAAAAGCGCATGAAAGTGCTTGTTGACTTTTTAGTAGGCCTAGGTGTCAGTACACCTAGGCAAAGCTACCACCAAAGCACATACCTAATCAGGTACCCGATAACTGTGGCATATATCCGACACCTGCGAGCCCTATTCTTCATTTCCTAGCGTGATTTCTTCAAGTTTTTAACCTCATTTTTCTGATACCTGATATATTTTTGGATACTTGATATTGGAAACCCCAAATTTGACTCTGAGCATATTCGGTAGGTAGTTAATTGCATATTTTTATTAATTTATTTCATTTTCATTATAAATGTAGTATTTTTTTAAAAAATAGGGTTTTGTATTTATATTTGTAATAATATTTGAAACTTAGATTTTTTTTTTATTTAATCAGGCATGGCTAACAACAATGAAGAAAATAACCCTCCAAATAACAATCCCGAAAACAATCCCCCATATCTAAACCCTAAATCTTTACAAGATTTGATAGAAGAAAATTTGAACACAATACGAGGTTTCCAAAACATGTATCAAAATATACCTACATTAGGTCCCATGCTTGCCACACTAAATACAATTGTTGGAAATATTGACACACTCACGTAGCAACATAATGCTGCTCTTCATTAGCGTGATGATATGCATGCCCAATTTGATGATGGGCTTGACCATGATGGGATTGCAGCCCTTAATATAAGTAAGGAAGATATAGCCACCCTTTTTGTCGATCCTAAAATCGGAATACTAGTTGACCCCAAAAAGCCCAAATTATCAATAAAATGGTGCACAAATGAAGCAATACGCACAAACTTTTGGTATCGCTGGTGGATGGTTTTTGATAAACCACCACATAGAAATTTGAAGGTCCCATTTTATTTCCTTAAAAAATTGTATGCTAAGTTTGTGCTTGGTCACCATGTTGATTATTAGAGTATGAGGCCCAACATGGGCGTAGGTAGAGGAGCTCCTCAGACTAGGCCATCTTCCCAGCGCCGAAAGGCCACTACCTTTGTCCTCGCCACTGATGTCACACCCCCTCCTCCAGTGCAGTATCCCGATATCATTTATGAGGCTACTGAACTAACTATTAGGGCCATTCATTTACTGAGTGATCAGTTGATCACATAGACTAGGTCAGTGTTGCCTCCTATGGATGCTGCTAGCGCATCAACATCTCGTCGGATTTCACATGTATGTGAGCCCCATATGTGCATTATGTGCAGGCATATGTGCCTCAGACCGCTTACTGATTCTGATATATATTAGTTTCATGATATTGATGAGGGAGATACATGAGAGGCTACTGCAGAGGCTGCAACACCTCATGGAGCATCTACATCTCATGAGAGTGCTCAGGAGGTGCACATAGAGCCATTGACTCCTGTTGATATGGTAAGAGTAAACATTATAAATAAATTTTTCACATGACTTATTTAATTTAAAAATAATTTATTTATTTAGATTAGTTTTAATGATTGCATGCACTTATGTATATATATTTTTTCCATTTATGTTCAGTCGATGACACAGGAGGAGGTGAGACAGGTGGATGAGTCCACACTTTCGGCCATTTCATTTAGCCTTGATGACTATATGGTATATTATAAATTATGTACCCATTAGTTTTTTTTTATATCATTTGGTGTACATGCTTAAATCTCTATCAATTAGAGCAATAAAATTCATACATTTACTAATATATATTGTCATCTTATTGTGTTCTTGCAGGCTACAGCCGACATCAGTGGGGGGCGTGAGGGGGTTCCTTCATTAGGTGTCAACAAAGGAAAGGTAGTTAATTGTTTAAGATTAATTATGCATGCATATGTATGCCACTTGTGTGTAGTAATAAATATTTTACTTGCACTTTATTGTATAGGGTGTGGCTATTGATGATGTCCTGACACCGGTTCAGCGGCGTAGGGTTACAGGCATCTTGATTTGGAGTGATAGCCCGATTGTACGTAGAATTTTACATATTGTTATTTGTATTTTGTAACTAGGGTTGCTATGATGAAGTACATTGATATATAATTGACAATATTTTTACTCTCATAGGTTACTCCAACTGTGAGGGAGGGCCCACGAGAATCTTTTGTTTCTTTGTTGACCCAGCCCACTATTCCAGAGGAGGGATCACCAGATGTAAGTTTTAATTTTAGTTCAATCAATTTGTAATTTTATTATGCTATCATCCTATTTTGTAGATTTATTACTCTATGTTGCACCAGTCTACTAATCTCATTATTGCAAATATATATTTATATGTCAGAGTTGGTATTGTTGGCATGGTCCCTTCTCTACCCAGGACTTATGCTAGGACACCTGATTGTGGTAGGTGATCGAGAGACCAAGTACAAATTTATTTGTATTCGGTTATAATTTTAATTAAATTAGTGTTTGAAAATTATGAATTATATATATATATATATATATATATATATATATATATATATATATATATATATATATATATATATATATATATATATATATATATATATATATATATATATATATATATATATATATATATATATATATATATATATATATATATATATATATGTACAAATCATATAAATTAAGCAATCTAACTTTGGTTTGATCTCATTTTTTATGCAGGATCAATCAGAGCCCAACACTCCTTCAAAGAGGCTACATTTTGATGATCCCCCTACAGCATAGGATGCAGTTTTAGTTTTGTGGTCATTTAGAGATGACACTTGGCACATTTTGAGATGGCATATATGCCACATTGTACACCTTAAAACATTGATTTTGTAGACATTTTGAAATGGCATGTGCCATATTTGTATATGGACATACTTTTGATACATTTGATACATATATAGAACATATTCATTTATATGTTATATTTGCGTCATCTTTTGTATATACATATTTATTATTCATATTTATGGAATTGAATGGTGAAGTTATATCTTGACTACGATTATCATTATGATTTAAATTATATCTTGTTGAAGTTACATTTGTTTTTCTTTACTCTGCAATACCCTGTTCATGGAGCTTATTATGTTTGAGGTTTAACTTCTTGTTGGTGAACAGATTTGTCTTTGAAAGAAATGCTTACAAAATGACCCTTAAAGCCCAAACAAAAAGACTCAACCAACACCAATAGTTGGGTCACTTCACTATTGAGAAGCGTAAGAACCCTTTGAATTATCCAGGTACAACTCCCCGTGCAGGATTTACAATGAATCAACTAAACTATAAATGATAATGCTTTTAACCTAAAATCAATAAAGGCTTACAAACATCTATTCGTAAACATGAGATAGACGCAAAGGGACTAATTTACTGAAAAGAAAAGGATAGTAAACGCTACAAATTTCATTTGCCTAAACAATGCATTACAGAAAGAAACTAAGAGAGAAAGATGAATGGTTATTTCCAAATACATGAAAAACTATAGCATAAAGTCCACAGATGATCGTGCTGATGATCAGACGTAACAGATATGCATTCAAAAGAAACCAATATCATTCAAAGATGAATATCAATCAGAAAGTGAGCATCTAAAATCAAAGTTTTAATATGCTGACATATCCTTCTTTAAACACAGCAAAACAACAAAGATTATGATGTTCCTGTACATTAATCATTATCTGAAAATAAAATCCCTCTTTCCCTGCATTACAATAAAAATCCTAATCTATCCCTCCCCTAGCACAAAGTCTCTTGGGTCAGGCAGAATCTGGAACCCCCAAAATCTCCTCTACGAGCCTTACTTATTTTCCCCTTTCGGTTAGTTTCTTTCCTGTTATAATAACTAATTCTTGAGGATGTGTCTATCCACATCTTCTTTCTTGAATACATTAAAGTATCCCTTTGTGAGTGCCTTAGTAATATTTTGTTATGAAAGTCCATGTTACTTGGTGCTCTACATCTTTCAAAATGGATCTATTCCTATAGAATAGTGCCATCTGGATCTTATTGCAACACAAGTGTTAATGCCTCTGTGTTTTGATTAGACACTTGGTGCTATAACTAGAGCGTGTCATTTCTAGCTCTCCACAAACATACCGCTTCATGCAAGTGACACCAAGAAACATTTTGTCGAAGCCATCATACATATGTATTTTGGGATTCAATTGCGAGCACGTCCTCCTCAATTTTCCCACCCTGTGAGCCTGAAGCCAACATCTCTGAATCATGACTAATGTCAACACAAAGAACTACATTATCATGCATCATGAAGGCATCATCAGCTTGGTATTGAAAATCGTTCTTAAGTTTCCCACTGATATAGTCCTAGACCTCTATGAATCCAACAACCGAGCATGAAACAAGGTTTTGTCCATCAAGGAAGATGTCGGGTCCTCCTTGACATTCGGTGTTGGGGCATTCTCAGGAAATGATAATGTCTTAATATTGAAATTGCGTTATAGATTGTCATGTTCTCGAATGCCAATACTGTCGATGGGCAAAACCAATTCTCATTGTCATCGACCAGTCTAACCTGACAAAGCTTTGGAAACTTCATTTTTGGATACCTTTTACTAGTTCTACTACTCCTATCTGCAATTCCATATACCGTGCTCTGCTTGCGGGCATTCTGTTGAATAGTTTACATATATTGCCTATGCTTCCAATTCACAATTTTTATGGGACTCGATAGTTAAAATTATAACTGACCCCAAGGATGATGGCATGTCCTTGGATAGATAGTGGCATTAATAGCCTCTCCAACCATTTCAGTCTACCTTCATAACCATACCAAATAGGACAATGTCAGCTCAGAAAAATTTCTACTTGATCCACGAGCCCCGGAAGATCACTTCCCAATCATGCTTAGTGCACCTTGGGGTCACTTGGGTCGAGCGTTGTCACGAGAATTTTGGTGACTTTGTGGGCAGAACAGGGTTGTCATTAGAATTTACCTGGCCAACTAGAGCTGATGGAGCAGACAGTTCAATGCCAGGTCAGACGGTTTGAAAGATACGCTGCTAAGCCACTTTCAACTGACCCTCACTGCAAGTTTTGGCATTGACTGAGATCATCTTGCCAAATACAAATGAAGTTGAATCACCCAAAGCTGAGAGAGGTTATTGTAGAGCTCAAAAACATGATCCCGTAGCACCTAATAGTTTTTTGATAGCTCTCACGAGGTCCGAGATACAAGCCCCAGAAGATCGCGGACCAATCGTGCTTAATGCACCTTGGGGTCACTTGGGTCGAGCGTGGTCACGAGCATTCCGGTGACTCTGTGGGAAGAATGGGGTTGTCACTAGCATTTACCCAGCCAACCAGAGCTAATGGAGTAGATGATTTGATGCCAGGTCAGACGATTTGAAAGATACCCTGCTGAGCCACTTTCAACTGATCCTAACTATAGGTTTTGGCATCGACTGAGATCACCTTGCAAAATGCAAACGAAGTCGAATCACCCAAAGCTGAGAGAGGTTATTGTAGACCTTGACAACATGATCTTGTAACACCTAACAATTTGTTGATACCTCTCATGAGGTCCAAGATACGAGCCCTAGAAGATCACTGCCCAATCATGCTTAGTGCACCTTGGGGTCACTTGGGTCGAGTGTCATCGCGAGCATTCCGGTGACTCTGTGGGTAGAACGGGGTTGTCATTAGCACTTACTCAGCCAACCGGAGCTGATGGAGTAGACGGTTTGATGCCAAGTCAGACAGTTTGAAAGATACACTACTGAGCCACTTTCAACTAACCCTCACTGCAAGTTTTGGCATCGACTGAGATCGCCTTGCCAAATGCAAACGAAGTTGAATCGCCCAAAACTGAGAGAGGTTATTGTAGACCTTGAAAACACAATCTTGTATCACCTAACAGTTTGTCGATACCTCTCACGAGGTCCAAGATACGAGCCCCAGAAGATTGCTGCCCAATCATGCTTAGTGCACCTTGGGGTCACTTGGGTCGAGTGTGGTCGCGAGTGTTTCGGTGACTCTGTGCATAGAACAGGGTTGTCACTAGCATTTACCCAGCCAACCGAAGCTGATGGAGAAAATGGTTTGATGTCAGGTGAGACGGTTTGAAAGATACACTGCTGAGCCACTTTCAACTGACCCTAACTGCAAGTTTTGGCATCTACTGAGATCGCCTTGCCAAATGCAAACGAAGTCAAATCACCCAAAATTGAGAGTGTGTGTGTGAATTTTGTACCTAATCTATAAACACAACACTTCAGTAAAACATTAGAGGTTAACTATAATCAAAATCGTGCAAAATTGAAATCTAATTTAACCAAGCGATTTACTGCCTTCTAGTAGGTGCGAGATTAATGTTCTCAGATTTTTATCGAGATCAGTGACCTAGATGACACCTCAACGAAGGATTTGGATGTAAAAATGATATGAAATATGAATTGAATGCAATTAATCTATATTTTTGATATTTTCTATGCAATAATAATGATAAAAACTGATATGAAATCTATGCTAATATGAAAATTGATCTAACAATGATATGAATCTATGCTAAATGATATGCAATGCTAATCTAGAAATGATATGATATGAGAATGAAGATTCTAACAATAATATGAAAACTATGAATTTGAAATTGATCTCACAAAGCTTCAAATCCTCAAATTTATCTTTCAAGCTCCAATTGTGCAAATTCTCCAAATCTGATATGTTATGATTCCTATATAGTAAGTTTGCAATTTGTGAGATATGAAATTGAAGAGCTGAGCCTTAGTTTTATAGAAATCCAGGGCTTTGGAGGTGCATGGGAAAAAAAGCCATAAATCACTCAAATAACTCAGGTTGATTTTTGAGTTTTTTTTAAATAAAGGATAATTAACTCACAAAAACATGCAAAAGCTAAGCTTTAACTCAAAATAGAGTTTAGCTTTAATTGATAATTGATAGTTGTCTACTTTTATGATTGTGCATGTTTTATTTATAAATTAATTTAATAATAAAGTGATTTATTTCCAACTTAACTGCTTTTAAAAATAAAACAATTGATTTATGGGTTAATCAATTATTTAATCAAACTTTTATTAAAAACTATATTATTAAATAATGACAACTTTCTTTAATTAATTAAATAAGAATTTAATCAATTATTCATATGATATTAGATTTATTGTCAAAATTAAATAATACAATTAATAATAGATAGAATTAAATTTAATTACATAATTAAGTGGCAAGTATTAAATCTAATTAATTAAATATAAAAATATTCAATTAATCAAACTTTAGGATAAATGTGATTTATTGCCAAATAATTATAAAATTAAAGATAATTATGATGATTAGGAATATTACTAGGAATATTCCCTGATGTAGAATTTAAGATAATCAATTATGATTCGATGATGTTTAGATGTGCCTTAGATTAGGACTTTGAAGTTGATTTCGTTCGAATTGAAGATGTAGGAGATTAATGAACTTATAGCCCATTTCTGGGGTATTACATTTTTCCCCTCTTTGAATTACTGTGCGAAGCGCAGTGGTTCAAAGATAGTCTATGTTTGATAGAGATATGAAACTGATGTTTGAAATTGAGATAGAAGCTGATTGATATTGATTTGATATGGAGATAATAGGTCCTGAATGACCAAAGATAATGTTTACTATAAAAGAAAATGAACCTATAATTGCGAAAAAGTGTCAAAACGCCTGATTCCAAACCTTAGGATTGCAAAGAAGTGAGTGACCCGTTCTAGACTTGATTGTCTTAACAGAACTAGCAGGTATCACATGCAAACCCTTCAGTCGTCGAAGAACCAAGGAAAGAACACTATGATCTGATGGTTGCAAAAACTGATACAATTTACAAGATTAGGGGAATACGAGATTGATATAGATCTTGATGAATCTGATATGCCCCAAGTGATGATAGATTTGCTCCGAGTGATGAGGACTTTTGATGAATCAGTAACTAGACGTGATCATTTGTCTTGATCACTGATGAAAGATATTGATAGACTTGATCGATAGAATTTTGATTTACAGACTTTGAATTGATGTGCAATACCATGCCCCCTTCGAGATTAAAATTGAAATCTGACAAGAAAAGTCAGCGTTGAGAGCTCAGAAGCATGTTGATTGATGGGAAAAGTGGTTATACACGTTCAAGAGCACATTCTGCATCATTTAGAGGTCCTGGAGACCAAGGTTGACTAGGTTTGACCATGAGTTGACCATGGTTGACCAAGTTGAAATTTTGATAGTTTGATGTAAGATAATCAGTTAAGTTGAATACTAGATTTCTATGATGATTGAAGGTCGAATATGCAAGTAGTTAATAATATGAATGATCTCAGATTTGAATTTTGATTCCGAAAAAAGATTCTACTTGCTGCTTCATTGGAGGAACCTTTGTGTGAGATTCAGCTCTTGTTAGATTTGAAGATGTGATTTGAAGAATCGTTTAAGCATTGAAGTTCATTTAGTCATTGTGAGATCATGCAAAGATGAAAAATGCAAAGAAGCATGCAATATGAAATGAAACCTAAGACCTAGGACCTAGTCACTAATCATGTGTCGATTTGTTATCATCATTGAACTTTTAGGTAACCGGATAAATCAATACAATGCCCACTAGCTATGAAACCATAGACATATGAATATCGATTTGTATGCGCAAGAATCAATACAACATCCACTGGTCAAAAAAAACCATGGACATATGAATATTAGTTTTGTTTTCAGAATGTCAGATTAGATATAAGCACCAAGGCACAAATGCTAGGATGACCTAAATATCATGTCTATTTTGATATAGCAATTTGTATAAGCATCAAAACATGAACGTCGTGATGACCTGAATACGCCTTGCATTGCAAACACATCAAATAGTCAAGAGATCATTCTAAATCCAATGTGAATTACCCGCAGTGACCCTTTATCATTCACATCCTTAGGCAAGATCGTGTTCCACAGTAGGAGAAAGAACTTACTCAAAAAAACAATAGTTAGATCAAACTTCCTTAAATTTTCTTGGTATCAATGGTCGAGGTATGCATGGCCATCCAATTCGAGATAGAGGCTCTTACAATCGAACACCATTTCAATCCAGAATTTCCAAAGTTGTTAGATTTTCACATACAAGCAAAAAATAAAGAAAAGATTATGCCCCCAGTCATCACTCTCTAAATCCTATAAAGGACATCATTGAAGAGCTCGAAGGGACACAATATGCAAAAATCTCAATGCGAATCAGTAAGCATACAAGGAGATAAAAGCATGTAAAAAGAATAGATTGTTTTTAGTTTGTGTTTGATTGCGTTGTTGTAGATGCAAAATCCTTTCTGGAGACAAGACTGACTGACTGACTCACATGAAGCTTCAAAGGACTCTGACTAGATATGACACGTCTAAAGATACATGGGAGACCATAGGATATGACATTGATTGCCCCCAAGTGTTAAACATTGATAGGATACAGACGCTTGAGCTGATTGGTGTACAGACCGACTTATTGAAAACTGGAAATGCAAAAACAAACCGAGAGATATATACAAACTAAAGCAAGACTGAAAGCTAGGAAAGACCAAGATTGCACTGATAGATGGAGCATTTGGAACAAGTGGCACCCATTTGCCAGGTTTTCACCATCTTGGAAGAGATTCTATTTTTGCTACCAAGGTGCCTGTTTCCAAGTTTTCACCAAGGCACTTTTTCTTCTTTTTTTTTTTTTGTATTTTTCATTTTTTCAATTTTTTTTTTTGGACTTTTGATATTTTTTTGATTTTTTTGTGAATCATCAAGGCGCCTATTGCTAAGTTTTCACCAAGATGTTCATTTTTTCAGGACTTTTTCTGATTTTTAGGATTTTTTCAGGATATTTAACCATAGACTGAATACCTTAGGCGTAGAATTTCTTCAGATGGAGAACGTTGATTGGTTCTCGGAGCTGTTCTCCTTCAATCATTGAGAGTTGATAGGCATCAGGGCCAAAAGTAGTAGTGATGACAAAGGGACCCAGCCAGTTGGGTTCGAACTTCCCCTTGCATTCTCGATGGGATTGATTTTTTGGATTTTCTCTCAAGACTAGATCGCTAACCTGAAATTCTCTGTGTCTGACTTTCTTGTTGTAGCCTCTAGACATTCTCTTCTGATATACTCTGAGATGATCATACGCTACTTGTCTGTGCTCATCTAGTAGTTAAAGTTCTTGTAACCTAGACACTCTGTAGTCATCATCAGTTACTAGACCATGCATTCTGATTCTTAGTGATGGGATTTCAACCTCAATAGGTAGTACTGCTTCAGACCCATAAACTAAAGTGAAAGGTGTAGCCCTAGTAGGTGTTCTGATACTTGTTCTATAGGCCCATAGAGCTGGATTCATCATGAGATGCCAGTCTCTGCCGGTTTTTTTTACTGTTCTGTGCAAGATCTTCAATAGATTTTTGTTAGAAGCCTCTGCTTGGCCATTCCCTTATGGATAGTAGATAGAAGACCAATGTTGTGTGATCTTGAATTTGGCACATAGATTATCTAGGTCTTTATTCCTAAATTTCCCACTATATCCTGTGATTATGGAATGAGGTATCTCATATCTGCATATGATATAGTTTAATATGAACATAGATATCCGTTTCCCCATTGCTTGTGTCAAAGGGACCGCTTCTATCCATTTTGTAAAATAATCTGTGGTTGTGATTACATGGGTATGTCCATTAGAAGAATGAGGATGAATCATCCTGATAAGATCAAATGCCCATTGATGGAAAGGCCATTGTGTTGTAAAGGGAATTAGATCCCTCCCTGGAGCATGAATTAGGTTGCCATGTACTTGACAGTTTTGACAATTCTTAGCAAACTTGATAGCTTCTTTTTCCATTTCAAACTCCCAAGCAAGATCATATCATGCAGTCCCAATATCTAGCAATGTGGAGAACAAGAGGGATTGGCAAGCTAGTGGATGAGATGGAAGACGAGAGAATGAAGGAGAATGAAAGGAAGAAATCCTCAAAGGTCAAACTCCTTAAGAATACCCAAGCTAGGGAAAAATTGTCATGTAAAGCGCATTTGGACAAGCAATGAAAGGCTAGCATAAGATAAATCACAAAAGCGTAATGCCAAAGAAGGATAGGATGTAGTCCAAAGGAGTAGACATGTCAAGAGGCTTCATAGCACTGTGTTTTACTCTCTTTTTTCTTTTTTTAGATCAAGACCAAAGGGGAAATGATAGCGAAAGACTAGAATGAATGGAGGAAAATAAATATGAAGGCTAAATAGGAAGGGAATGAAAGCAAGATCATCATCAGAGAACTCACAAAATAGCCAAATGTTCGTGTATAGATCAACATTATCAAGATCAAAAAGAGAAGATGGAATGGATGAAATATGTAGAAGAACTATGCATGATGCCTAATTGCTAGGTTTTCATCATGGTGCTTATCCAAGGTGCCACAAGGGAGTGGTTTTCACCATAGGATGAATTTATTTCTCTTTACTTTTGCTACCAAGGTGCCTGTTTCTAGGTTTCCACCAAGGCACATTTTTAATTTTTTTTTATTTTTCATTTATTTTTGAATTTTTGGAAGAAGGCAAGCTTTTTAGATAGTGCTCCTTGAAAGGATAAACCATGATATACCAAGGATTCAAATGATATGCTCAAAGATGTTGATAAGGAAAGGGAGATGGAAGAGAAAAATGGAGGATAAGGTTTTATGTAAAGCGAGTGAGGTTGGAAGATAGGAGGAATAGGCAAATGAGGAAAAATGATAGAAGGTAGAAGGATAATGCATGGAAGGATTGTAAAAGGGTAGGTGGAAAGTAAGGCAAGATCAACGTCAACACATACCTTGAAGGGTGGTGAGAGGATGGAGGAATCATGAATGAAGGAATACGTGAAGGAATATGGCGAATGGATAGCAGAGGTTGCGGTTTAGGTGCATGGAATGGAAGAATGTTTTTGGAAGAAGATGAAGTGGAAGTCTTTAGAAGCTTGAATGTCAACTTCACTTGTTGTTCAACACTAGAATCTTTCAAGAGAGACTTTGGAATCCATATAGCCATAGGCTTTTCATTTCTTTTTGGTAATTTGGAGAGAATATCTTCAATTATGGATTTTGGAACCCATACTTGTCTTGTAGTTTTTTTCTTAGATATCTCTTTGGACTTTATGCTTCCATGTCTATTAGAGGAGACATGGTGATTTTCTTTTTTTGATGGATTCTTGTATTGCTTCTTTTTCTTGTATTGAACATTCAAGTTACTTCCAAAGGACTTGGGACTTGTGGAAGAGGGAGGATATGATTGGTTTAGATGGGTGGATGGATGAAAAGGATTCAAGGGTATGCATCTATGTTGATCTTGAGAAAATATGGGAGATGGAGGGATGTAAGGACCCAAGATAGATGTCGAATTAGGAGAGTTAGGAGGGGAAAATGAAGGGACATAAGGACCCAAGATGGAAGAAAAATTAAGAGAGTTAGGAGGGGAAAGGGAAGGGACATAAGGACCCAAGATGGAAGGAAGGCGTGAAGCCCTTAGTAGTGGTGGAAGAGGTCCAAGGATGGAAGTGGAAGATGCAAAAGGATAATCAATAAGTTCATCAGCATCTATATGACAACCAAGGATATCAGAATCTTTAGAGTGAGCATTAGAATTTTCAATAGAATCAAGTACATCTTGAATAGGAGCACCTTCTTTGATAGGATTGTTCAAAGCTTGCAAAGACTTAGGAAGAGTAGAAAGTGGAAATGAACATGAAGTGGTAGAATAAGAAGATGGAAGACTTTGATCTTGACAAAGATCTTTGGATAGCATAAGCGCATAATTTTTCTCTTGATTGTCAATGGGCTTAACATTGGAAGTAACAACACCATTTTTACCAACCTTAATGGAAGTATCATCTTTGGAAAGTGCAAGTGTAGTAAGGTCAAAAGAACCTTGAGGTGGATAAGAGACATCGTGAAAAGGATTGGATAACATGGAGGGTTCTTGATCTTGATCTTTCTTTATGTTCTTTTCTTCATCATTTCTGGAGTCCTCTTGACATGGAGCCACTTCTAAGGACAAGAAAGCATGTTGGGATTGTATGGATGACTTTGGAAGAGATGGTGGAGGACTAGCTGAAGTAGGGATTATAGCATATGAAGGCTTAGGCTCTTTAGGTTTATCCTTATTGAAAGTATTTGCAGCCAAGTGAAGGTTAGCTTCAGTTTCTTTAAGAGGTAGCCCTGGAGGATAACTATAGGGAACCGCATGAAAAGTATCAGGACTTGTGTCGGATGAAGGTTTTGTGAAAGATTTGAAAGACTCGGAAGCTTTAGGAAATGTATGAGTATTGGAGGAAGTAGGGGATGGAAGGGAACCATCACAAGACAAAGGTCTAACATTAAAATGATCTTTCTTGAGAGTGTAATCTTTATTTTCAGCCTGAGAGTTCTTAGAGGAGAGATCCTTATAGTATTGACGTTTCAAGCTAGCATGATGCATTTTATAGTCCTCAGCAGTAGTAGATGGATCATAATCAAGGTATTGTCCATAAAAGCCATCAAAGTCTCTTTCAAAATCAAAATCATATGGATCACCATCACGATCTATCTAGTGTGATGGCCCATTTGTAGTAAGCAGGAATGAACGACGAGGAGGATTCTTAGGAACAGAGGTGTTATAGGTATCATTACATTGTCTATCATCATAGTCATCATAGTCTCCAAAGCTGGATGTGTCACTCTCCATGGAAGAGGTATCATAAGGGTTGTCACGTTGCTCACATTCTGTCTGGAGGCATGGTGACATGTATAAATCTTTATCAAATGGAAAAGGGGATAGAGTTTCCATGGAGAACTCTTTAGGTTCCTTTTCTTTCTCAAGTTTGTCAAGCTGGACTTGCATAGCTTGCAGCTGCTTCATCATAGCGGTAATTAGAGCTTCTTCCTCTTGTGTACTGATTCTTTGAGACATGTGTACTGATTCTCAATAGCTACTGCTCTGTTCCTGACATAGTGATTTATTCGACAGATTCTGGAATTAGGCTGAAAAAGCTAAGTATCTGGCAATTTTGACAATTTTTTGACAACTTTTCAAAATTTTCCCAAATGACTTTCTGCAGACTCGTACAATAGTGGGTATGCTATGAAACGACAATTGCAAAACTCGTATGACAGTTGGTTAGCAATGAAATGACAGTTGAAAATCTCATATGATAGTTGCAAGATTTTGACTTTGAGAATTTGCTGGCATGGAAACTCGTACGACACTGGTTACTCAATCATATGACAGATGGGTTGTAATGAAATGACACTTGACAATATCATATGACAGTTGCAAAATTTTGACTTTGAGAATTTGCTAGCATGAAAGCTCATACGACACTGGGTTTTCTATCATACAACAGAAGGGCAATACTGAAATGACACTTGATGGAAACTCATATGACTTTCTGACCTCCTGAGATGACTTTTGATTCCAGAAAAGAATTTGACTTCAGATTTTGCAAATTTTGAGTTTTCAGATTTGAATTGTTTGCAAATTTCAATGTCTAGATTTGAAGATTGTAACAGATTTGTCCATTTTCAATAACTAGATAGATAAACAAGCACGCAAAATAGTAAGCAAGTGATTTCAAGCATGTCTGAAAATAATGAACAAGGGCAAAAGCAACCTTGTGCATGAACAATCAAGTAACTTATTCATTATAATCCTCAAAAGTGCTAATTATGTATGTTCCAAAAATGTTTTGCAATAACGCAGATATACCCTATAAAATGAAAATTTGTCCTCGCTAGGGTTTTTAGTAATGGTTTGACTCTGCAACTTTTATGATCCAAAGGGGTGAACTCCAATCCCGGTGCACCAGGGTTTTGACACAGTCTGAGAACTTAATCTTCAGGAGCTGCTAGGGAGATCTGACAACCCAACAATGAACCATACCCGTGGAGATTTCTTCCACAAGGACATTTATATAGCGGCTGTCACTACCATGGTGAAAATGGCTATTACCGCTTGAGGTTCCGTCAATGTAGTTTTCCTTGTGAAGGGATTGTCCACTATGGTTAACCCTCTCTAAAGATGACTCACAATAGTATACCATAAGGAGACTTGGCTCCAGATCTAAAGTTTTGATACCTTTTCACTTTTAACCCAAACAAAGCAAGCAAGTTAATCCGACACGCTAAGACAAAATTTTGCTTCACCAAGGTCTATTATGCCAACTCCACGTGATCTATCAACCTCTCCGGGGAGAGAATGTATCAATCAATAAAAGAAGGTGCACTAACCAATTTTGATTCCCCAAAGCTCATGATGTCAACTCCACATGATCTATCAACCTCTCCTGGGAGAGAATGTATCGATCAATAAGAGAAGACGCACTAACCAAGTTGAATGTGAAACGCACTAAGTATCCTCCCTACCTACAAGGATTCTATCATCAAGAAGGATTTCTCTAGGAATCCAATCTCTCAAGAATCATGAATAGTGTTCATAGGGCCTAATTACTATGTGAGCACAGATGTATGTTTCCAAAAGTAAATCTACCAAAAGTACCCAAAAAGAAGAAAGAGGAACACTTAACGCTTAAAGCACAAATGGGTTGCCTAGTGGAACAATTAACACTTCTCTCCTATAGACCCCTCCCCTTTATGGCGCTGAGATTGCAACCACGGGGTGGAAATGAGGGGCCGATGGATTAGCGAGTCCAATAACCCAAGATAGCAATCAAGATCAATCACAAGTATCTAAGACTACTTAATGAATCCTTAAAGGGTCACAACCTAGTATCAATTATGCAAGTGTGTAAAACAAAAGCATGAAAAGAATCACCCAAGCTAGACACACGAGAGATTTATTTTAAGTCCCAAATCGAAATGTCATTAGATGAAGGAGAATACTTGGGATCCTTGCAATGCGCTTAGTAGATTTTACCTAATTTTTAGCAATTTTTGTTGAGCTTTACTATGCAAGCAAGCTAGGAACTCTTCAACAAGCCAACAAGCAAACAAGATATGCAAGGTATATTCAACTTATGAAAACCCTAGGGTTAGATATAAAAATCAATTTTTAAGAGCAATAATAACCAAAAATTAATCCAAATGACAACTCATATCATCCATTGAATCATATGAAAAATAAGTGCATACCCATCACAAAATTTTAATTTCTTTGCACTGCATTTGACCTAGTCAACAAGATCTGATTTTTTCTATATGATTTTGGCCACAAAAATAGAAATTCAGAATAGAGACCCTACTAAAAAATAGAGAGCTTTCCAAAAATGCAAAAATTTTATAAAAATCTCTTCATTTGTGCCCTAGAGACCCATTTTATCAAAATAGACTAGTTTTTGTAAATTGACTATTTGAGTTATTATATTGCATCCAAATTTAAAATACAAAGAATGGACCCCCTGTATAATTTAAAGAGCTTTTCGAAAATATAAAAATTTCCAAAAAATATGCTGATTTGAGTCAGATAAATTTTTTTTGGGAATTTCAAGAAAAAATTATTAAAAATTCAAAACATCTCAAAAAATTCTAAATTTTTTACTGTAGCTTTCCTGATATGTCACCAAGCTAAAAAAAAAAATTTAGACCAAAAATTTTAGCCGTTTGGGAGATAAAATTAAATCTTTGAAACTTTGGGGTTTTAGCTCCCAAAAAAAATCAAAACCAACATGCAAAGGTGGGTTGACCCATGGTGGGCGCCAAAAAATATGTGTGTGAATTTTGTATTTGATCTGTAAACACAACACTTCATTAAAATATTAGAGGTTAGCTATAATCAAAATCGTGCAAAATTGAAATCTAATTTAACCAAGTGATTTACTGCCTTCTAGTAGGTGCGAGATTAATGTTCTTAAATTTTTATCGAGATCAGTGACCTAGACGACACCTCAACGAAGGATTTGGATGCAAAAATGATATGAAATATGAATTGAATGCAATTAATCTATATTTTTGATATTTTCTATGCAATAATAATGATAAAAACTAATATGAAATCTATGCTAATATGAAAATTGATCTAACAATGATATGAATCTATGCTAAATGATATGCAATGCTAATCTAGAAATGATATGATATGAGAATGAAGATTCTAACAATAATATGAAAGCTATGAATTTGAAATTGATCTCACAAAGCTTCGAATCCTCAAATTTATCTTTCAAGTTCCAATTGTGCAAATTCTCCAAATCTGATATGTTATGATTCCTGTAGAGTAAGTTTGCAATTTGCAAGATATGAAATTGAAGAGCTGAGCCTTAGTTTTATAGAAATCCAGGGCTTTGGAGGTGCATGGGAAAAAAAGCCATAAATCACTCAAATAACTCAGGTTGATTTTTGAGTTATTTTTAAATAAAGGATAATTAACTCACAAAAATATGCAAAAGCTAAGCTTTAACTCAAAATAGAGTTTAGCTTTAATTGATAATTGATAGTTGTTTGCTTTTATGATTGTGCATGTTTTATTTATAAATTAATTTAATAATAAAGTGATTTATTTCCAACTTAACTGCTTTTAAAAATAAAACAATTGATTTATGGGTTAATCAATTATTTAATCAAACTTTTATTAAAAACTATATTATTAAATAATGACAACTTGCTTTAATTAATTAAATAAGAATTTAATCAATTATTCATATGATATTAGATTTATTGTCAAAATTAAATAATACAATTAATAATAGATAGAATTAAATTTAATTACACAATTAAGTGGCAAATATTAAATCTAATTAATTAAATATGAAAATATTCAATTAATCAAACTTTAGGATAAATGTGATTTATTGCCAAATAATTATAAAATTAAAGATAATTATGATGATTAGGAATATTACTAGGAATATTTCCCGATGTAGAATTTAAGATAATCAATTATGATTCGATGATATTTAGATGTGCCTTAGATTAGGACTTTGATGTCGATTTCGTTCGAATTGAAGATGTAGGAGATTAATGAACTTATAGCCCATTTTTGGGGTATTACAAAAAGAGGTTATTGTAGACCTCGAAAATACAATCTCGTAGCACCTGACAGTTTGTTAATAGCTCTCACGAGGTCCGAGATACGAGTCCCAGAAGATCACTGCCCAATCGTGCTAAGTGCACCTTGGGGTCACTTGGGTCGAGTGTGGTCGTGAGCGTTCCGGTGACTCTATGGGTAGAATGAGGTTGTCACTGGCATTTACCCATCCAACCAAAGCTAATGGAGCAGATGATTCGATGCCAAGTTAGACGGCTTGAAAGATACGATGTTGAGCCACTTTCAACTGACCCTCACTGCAAGTTTTGGCATTGACTGAGATCGCCTTGCCAAATGCAAACGAAGTCGAATCGCCCAAAACTAAGAGAGGTTCTTGTAGACCTCGAAAACATGATCCTGTAACACCTAATAGTTTGTTGATACCTCTCACAAGGTCCAAGATACGAGCCCCAGAAGATGGCTGCCCAATCATGCTAAGTGCACCTTGGGGTCACTTGGGTCGAGTGTGGTCGCGAGCATTCTGGTGACTTTGTGGGTAGAATGAGGTTGTCACTGGTGTTTACCTGGCCAACCAGAGCCAATGGAGTAAATGATTCGATGCCAGGTCAAACGGTTTGAAAGATACGCTGCTGAGCCACTTTCAATTGACCCTGACTACAAGTTTTGGCATCGACTGAGATCGCCTTGCCAAATGCAAATGAAGTTGAATTGCCCAAAGCTGAGAGAGTTTATTGTAGACCTCAAAAACACAATCCCATAGCACCTAATAGTTTGTTGATAGCTCTCACGAGGTCTGAGATACGAGCCCCAGAAGATCACGGCCCAATCGTGCTTAGTGCACCTTGGGGTCACTTGGGTCGAGCGTGGTCGCAAGCATTTTGGTGACTCTGTGGGTAGAACAGGGTTGTCACTGATGTGTACCTAGCCAACCAGAGTCAATGGAGCAAACGATTCAATTCCAGGTCAGATGGTTTGAAAGATACGTTGCTGAGCCACTTTCTACTGACCCCGACTGCAAGTTTTGGCATTGACTGAGATCACCTTGCCAAATGCAAAGGAAGTCGAATCACCCAAAATTGAGAGAGGTTATTGTATACCTCAAAAAAATGATCTTGTAGTGCTTGAAAATTTGTCAATAGCTCTCACGAGGTCTAAGATACGAGTCCCAAAAGATCACTGCCCAATCGTGCTTAGTGCACATTGGGGTCACTTGGGTCGAGTGTGGTCGCGAGCGTTCCGGTGACTCTGTGGGTAGAATGGGGTTTTCATTTGCATTTACCCAGCCAACCGGAGTCGATGGAGTAGACAGTTTGATGCCAGGTCAAACGGTTTGAAAGATACGCTACTGAGCCACTTTTAACTGACCCTCACTGCAAGTTTTGGCATCGACTGAGATCGCCTTGCCAAATGCAAACAAAGTCGAATCGCCCAAAACTAAGAGAGGTTATTGTAGACCTCAAAAACATGATCTTGTAACACCTAATAGTTTGTCGATACCTCTCACGAGGTCCAAGATATGAGCCCCAGAAGATCACGGCCCAATCGTGCTTAGTGCACCTTGAGGTCACTTGGGTCGAGTGTGGTCGCGAGCGTTCCGGTGACTCTATGGGTAGAATGGGGTTGTCATTGGCATTTACCTAGCCAACTGGAGCTGATGGAGTAGACAGTTCAATGCCAGGTCAGACGGTTTGAAAGATATGTGCTGAGCCACTTTCAACTGACCCTCACTACAAGTTTTGGCATCGACTGAGATCACCTTGCCAAATGCAAACGAAGTCAAATCACCCAAAACTGAGAGAGGTTATTGTAGACCTCGAAAACATGATCTTGTAGCACTTGACAGTTTGTCAATAACTCTCATGAGGTCTGAGATACGAGCTACTTTCAACTGACTATTAGTGGTATGTTTGAAATTTGAACTGTGAAATTAATCATGATTAAGCTTGTTAAATTTGAACTGTGGAGCTTATTATGTTTGAGGTTTAACTTTTATAGATTGTTTGAAATGATAAAAAATAATATCCTTAAAGCATTACAAACAACAATCAAACATGTAAGAATTCAAACCATGCAAATGACATAAGTATATGACATGTAATATCTCTTCTTGGCACTATTGGCCACCCATACATGATTTTGGTCATAAGTCCTTATGAAGAGTTTAAGGACATTTAACTTTTAAATCAAATTGATTGTTACAAATTGCCATTATAGGCTTCAAAAGATCTCAATTAACCATTAAGGATCCTTTTGTCCTTCTATCTCTGATTGGATCCATGGTGACCGTAGGCGTCTTCATAGGTGCTCCTGCACAAGTTACATTCCACATACAAAACCAAGTTTATTGACTCAAAATAAAATCTAAGAAAGGTCAAATTAATGTATTAAAATTAAGCTTAACAAACTTAGAAAATAATGCACTAAGTTAACTTATTACCTAGTCAAGTGTTCCTGAAGGGTCATCTCTTTGCTTCAGGGTCTCCAATAGTGCTTCATGATCAGCAGTGGTAATAGTCCAAAGTTCTTTTGTCTTTGGTCTTCCATGATGCTTTGACAACTTGACATTTGTTGCTATAAAAAGGTGTGAATACATCAGAATAGTTTTGTGCTTCTCATAGTCTTCAAATGCGGGAACTCCATTCTTTCTAATCATGTATGTTTGCAACCATGTTCCCGCAACAACAACTGAACTAGTAGGATATGTGAACCCATCACCATCTGTCATTGGTTGTACAAGCTTCTATTTACCTTGTACACAATGTGCTAACCAATAATCTGACCTCTCATCATTCCCCTGTGGTGCAACCAATGCAAAAACATCTCCTCGCTTCAAAAGATCTGAAAGATGGTCATAGTCAACTGAAGTGTCCATGTCATCATTTCTTATAGAGAGTGTCAAAGATAAAGGAGTCAGATACTGTGGAACCCATGTATCCACCCACTCACTTGACTCGCAATGATCCCAATCATACTGAAAACACATGGGGCAAAAACAAGCCAACTCTCGTGTCCAAATGGTCCATGTACTACTATTGGAGCCTCGGAATGAATACATTTTTGAAGAGTCTTTCACTATTTGACAATCCAATCTATCTCCTATAGTTCCCTCCTCAACCAACCAAAAGAATCTATGCACTGTAGAATCAAGAGTCCCCCCCTGTGACAATGCTAAAGTACACCAATCAACAATAGAATGAGCATCAAGAAGTACAACACCTGAAATCCTCAATTGCTCCTTAACTAGAGCTCTCTTCACACATGCACCTGCTCCGTCATGCTCCCCTTTGCCCTTTCCTAAGATCCTAATACAACTTAAGACACACTTGAGCATTCTAATGTGTCAAAAGGGGTTCTGGGGACTCCCTAGGGGTACTAGTACACCTTATCATGCATTAGGACACCTAGAGAATCCCCATGAACCCTTAAGACACATTGGAATGCTCAAGTGTGTCTTAAGGGGTTGTAGGACCCCTTAGGACACACTTGAGCATTCTAATACGTCAAAAGGGGTCATGGAGACACCCTATGGGTCATAGTATGCTTTATCATGCCTTAGGACCCCTAGAGAGTCCCCATGATCGCTTCAGACACATTGGAACGCTCAAGTGTGTTTTAAGGGGTCGTAGGACCCCTTAAGACACACTTGAGCATTCTAATGTGTCAAAAGGGGTCATGGGGACTCCCTAGGGGTCCTAGTACACCTTATCTGACACATTAGAATGCTCAAGTGTGTCTTAAGGGGTATTAGGACCCCTTAAAACACACTTGAGCATTTGAATGTGTCAAAAGGGGTCATGGGGACTCCCTAGGTGTCCTTGTATGCCTTATCATGCTCTAGGATGCCTAGGGAGTCCCCATGACCCCTTTTGACGCATTAGAATGCTCAAGTGTGTCTTATGGGGTCCTAATACCCCTTAAGACACACCTGAGCATTCCAATATGTCAAAAAGGGTCATGGGGACTCCTTAGGGGTCCTAGTACTCCTTATCACACATTAGGACTCCTATAGAGTTCCCATGACCCCTTTTGACACATTGGAAAGCTCAAGTGTGTCTTAAGGGGTTGTAGGAACCCTTAAGACACACTGGAGCATTTCAATGTGTCAAAAGGGGTCATCAGGACTCCCTAGGGTTCTTAGTACGTCTTATCACATGTTAGGACCCCTAGGGAGTCCCGATGACCCCTTTTGACACATTGGAATGCTCAAGTGTGTCTTAAGGGGTCATAGGACCCCTTAAGACACAGTTGACCATTCCAATGTGTCGAAAGGGGTCATGGGGACTCCCTAGGTGTCCTAATGTGCATTAGGACACCTAGGGAGTCCCCATGACCCCTTTTGATGCATTGGAATGCTCAAGTGTGTCTTAAAGGGTCTTTTTGATGCATTGGAATGCTCAAGTGTGTCTTAAGGGGTCCTAAGACCCCTTAAGACACACTTGAGCATTCCAATGCGTCAAAAGGGGTCATGGGGACTCCCTAGGGGTCCTAGTATGCCTTATCATGTATTAAGACACGTAGAGAGTTCCCATCACCCCTTTTGACACATTAGAATGCTCAAGTGTGTCTTAAGGGGTCCTAGTACACCTTATCTGATGCCGACACTCTCTAGGGTAGGACCCCTTAAGACACAATAAAGCGTTCCAATGTGTCAAAAGGGGTCAGTGAGACTCTCTAGGGGTCCTAATGCATGATAAGGCATACTACAACCCCTACGGAGTCTCGATGACCCCTCTTGACACATTGGAATGCTCAAGTGTGTCTTAAGGGGTCGTAGGACCCCTTAAGACATACTTGAGTATTTCAATGTGTCAAAAGGGGTCATGGGGACTCTCTAAGTGTCCTAATGCACATTAAGACGCCTAGGGAGTCCCCATGACCCCTTTTGACGCATTAGAATGCTCAAGTGTGTCTTAAGGGGTCCTAATACCCCTTAAGACACACTTGAGAATTTTAATGTGTCAAAAGGGGTCATGGGGACTCCCTAGGGGTCCTAGTATGCCTTATCATGTATTAGGACACGTAGGGAGTTCCCATGACCCCTTTTGACACATTAGAATGCTCAAATGTGTCTTAAGAGGTCATGGAGAATCTCTAGGGGTCCTAAGGTATGATAAGGTGTACTAGGACCCCTAGGGAGTCCCCATGACCCCTTTTGATACATTGGAATGCTCAAGTGTGTCTTAAGGGGTCGTAGGACCCCTTAAGAAACACTTGAGCATTCCAATGTGTCAAAAGGGATCATGGGGACTCCCTAGGGGTCCTAAGGCATGATAAGGAGTACTAGGACCCCTAGGGAGTCCCCATGACCCGTTAAGAGACATTGGAACACTTTAGTATTCCAATGTGTCTTGAGGGGTCATGGGGACTCCCTAGGGGTCCTAACATGTGATAAGGCATACTAGGACCCCTAGGGAGTCCCCATGACCTTTTTTGACACATTGGAACACTTAAGTGTGTCTTAAGGGGTCCTAATACCCCTTAAGACACACTTGAGCATTCCAATGTGTCAAAAGGGGTCATGACGACTTCCTAGGGGTCCTAAGACATACTAGGACCCCTAGAGAGTCCCCATGACCCCTTAAGACACATTGGAATGCTCAAGTGTGTTTTAGGGGGTCCTCTAACCTCTTAAGACACACTTCAAAATTCCAATGTGTCTTAAGGGGTCATGGGGATTCTATAGAGGTCCTAACACATGATAAGCCTTACTAGGACCTCTAGGGAGTCCCCATGACCCCTTTTGACACATTAGAATGCTCAAGTGTGTCTTAAGGGGTCCTATGACCCCTTACGACACACTTGAGCATTCCAATGTGTCTTAAGGGGTCATGGGGACTCTCTAGGGGTCTTAACGTGTGATAAGGTGTACTAGGATCCCTATGGAGTCCCCATGACCCCTGAAGACACATTGGAATGCTCAAGTGTGTCTTAAGGGGTCTACGACCCCTTAAGACACACTTGACCATTCCAATATGTCTTAAGGGTTCATGGAGACTCTCTAGGGGTCCTAACGTGTGATAAGGCGTATTAGGACCCCTTAAGACATATTTGAGCATTCCAATGTGTTAAAAGGGGTCCTGAAGACTCCTTAGGGGTCCTAAGGCATGATAAGGCGTATTAAGACCCCTAGGGAGTCCCCATAACCCCTTTTGACACATTGGAATGCTCAAGTGTGTCTTAAGGGGTTCTATGACCCCTTAAGACACACTTGAGCATTCCAATGTGTCTTAAGGGGTCATGGGGACTCTCTAGGGGTCCTAACACGTGATAAGGTGTACTAGGACCCCTAGGAAGTCCCCATGACCCCTTAAGACACATTGGAATGCTCAAGTGTGTCTTAAAGGGTCGTACGACCCCTTAAGACACACTTGAGCATTCCAATGTGTCTTAAGGGTTTATGGAGACTCTCTAGGGGTCCTAACATGTGATAAGGTGTACTAGGACCCCTTAAGACATACTTGAGCATTTGAATGTGTCAAAAGGGGTCTTGGGGACTCCTTAGGGGTCCTAAGGAATGATAAGGCGTATTAAGACCCTTAGGGAGTCTCCATAACCCATTTTAACACATTGGAATGCTCAAGTGTGTCTTAAGGGGTCCTAATACCCCTTAAGACACACTTGAGTATTCCAATGTGTCTTAAGGGGTCGTGGGGACTCTGTAGGTGTCCTAAGGTGTGATAATGCATACTAGGACCTCTCGGGAGTCCCCATGACCCCTTTTGACACATTTGAATGTCCAAGTGTGTCTTAAGGTGTCCTACAACCCCTTAAGACACACTTGAGCATTCTGATGTTTCAAAAGGGGTCATGGGGACTCCCTAGGGGTCCTAGTACGCCTTATCACATGTTAAGACCCCTAGAGAGTCCCCATGACCCCTTTTGACACATTGAAATGCTCAAGTGTGTCTTAAGGGGTATTAGGACCCCTTAAGACACACTTGAGTGTTTCAGTGTGTCAAAAGGGGTCATGAGGACTCCCTAGGGGTCCTAGTATGCCTTATCATGCGTTAAGACCCCTAGGGAGTCCCAATGACTACTTTTGACACATTAGAATGCTCAAGTGTGTCTTAAGGGGTCCTAGGGGTCAAAAGGGGTCATTGGGACTCATTAAGGGTCCTAGTATGCCTTATCATACCTTAAGACCCTTAGGGAGTCCCCATGACCCCTTTTGACAAATTGGAATGCTCAAGTGTGTCTTAAGAGGTCCTAAGACCCTTTAAGACACACTTGAACATTACAATGTATTGAAAGGGGTCATCGGGACTCCCTACAGGTTTTAGTAAGCCTTATCATGTGTTAGGACCCCTAGAGAGTGCCCATGACCCTTTTTGACACATTGGAACTCTCAAGTGTGTCCTAAGGGGTCATAGGACCCCTTAGGACACACTTGAGGGTTTCAATGTGTCAAAAGGGGTCATGGGGACTCTCTAGGGGTCCTAGTAAACCTTATCACATGTTAAGACCCCTAGAGAGTCCCCATGACCACTTTTGATGCATTAGAATGCTCAAGTCTATCTTAAGGGGTCGTAGGACCCCTTAAGATAGACTTGAGCATTCTAATGCGTCAAAAGGGGTCATGGGTACTCCCTAGGGATCCTAGTACGCCTTATCATGCTCAAGTGTGTCTTAAAGGGTCCTTTGACATGTCCTAATGCATTTTAAAGGGTTTTCGTTCCATCGAAGTTGCATTTGAAACCCTAATGAACCCTTAACGGGCTTGCCGACCCTTATTCGACATGTGGTGTCTCGAGACCACCCCATGGACCCCTTTCGAGTTCTACTAGGAAAAAGTCATCCAAATTTGGTATGTAGGTCCTCTGACATATCCTAATGCATTGCAAATGGTCCCCATTCCATCAAAATTGCATTTGGAACCCTAATGACCCCTTAACAGGCCTGTCAATCCTGATTCGACATGTGGTGTCCTGAGAGCACCCCATGGACCCCTTTTGAGTTCTACTAGGCAAAAGTCTTGCAAATTTGGTACGTAGGTCCTCTGACATGTCCTAATGGGTTCCAAAGGGTCACCATTCTATGAAAGTTGCATTTGGAACCCTAATGACTCCTTAACAGGCCTACCGACCCTGATTCGACATGTGGTGTCCCGAGAGCACTCCATGGACCCCTTTTGAGTTCTACTAGGCAAAAGTCATCCAAATTTGGTATGTAGGTCCTCTGACATGTCATAATGCATTGCAAAGGGTCTCCATTCCATCAAAGTTTCATTTGGAACCCTAATAACCCCTTAACAAGCCTACTGACCTCGATTTGACATGTGGTCTCCCGAGAGCACCCCATGGACCCCTTTCAAGTTCTACTAGGAAAAAATTATCTGAATCATGGAATTAGGTCCTTTGACATTTCCTAATGTGTTCCAAAGGGTCACCATTCCATCAAAGGTTCATTTCAAACACTATTGACCCCTTAACAGGCCTACCAGCCCCATTTCAACATGTAGTCTCCTGAGAGCACCCCATTAACCCCTTTTGAGTTCTACTAGGAAAAAGTCATCCAAATTTGGTAAATAGGTCCTATGAAATGTTCTAATGTGTTACAATGGGTCACTATTCTATTGAAGTTGCATTTCAAACCTTATTGACCCCTTAATAGGCCTAATGACCCTGTTTCGACATGTGGTCTCCCAAGAGCACCCCATGGACCCCTTACGAGATCTAGTAGGAAAAATTCATCCAAATTTGGTACATAGGTCATATGACATATCCTAATGTGTTCCAAAGGGTCACTATTCCATTGAAGTTTCATTTGGATGACACCTTAACAGGCCTACCGACCCTGATTTGACATGTGCTCTCTCGAGAGCACCCCATGGACCACTTTCGAGTTCTACTAGGGAAACGTCATCCAAATTTGGTATGTAGGTCCTTTGACATGTCCTAACACATTCTAAAGGGTCATTTTTCCATCAAAGTTTCATTTGGAACCCTAATGACCCCTTAACAGGCCTACCGAACCTGATTTGACATGAGGTCTCCCGAGAGGACCCCATGGACCCCTTTCGAGTTATAATAGGAAAAATTAGTCCAAATTTGGTACATAGGTACTATTGCATGTCATAATATATTCCAAATGGTCATTATTCCATCAAAGTTGCATTTGGAACCCTAATGACCCTTTAATAGGCCTACCGACCCCGTTTCGACATGTGGTCTCTCGAGAGTACCCCATAGACCACTTTCGAGTTATACTTGGAAAAAGCCATCCAAATTTGGTACATAGGTCCTCTAACATGTCCTAATGTGTTCCAAAGGGTCACCATTCCATCAAATTTTCATTTCAAACCCTAATGACCTCTTAATAGGCCTACCGACCCCGATTCGACATGAGGTCTTCCAAGAGCACCCCATGGACCCCTTTCAAGTTCTACTAGGGAAAAGTCATCCAAATTTTGTACATAGGTCCTATGATATCTCCTAATGTGTTCCAAAGGCTAACTGTTCCATCAAAGTTGCATTTGGAACCCTAATGACCCCATAACAGGCCTACCGACCCTGATTCGACATGAAGTCTCTCGAGAGCACCCCGTGGACCCCTTTCGAGTTCTACTAGGAAAAAGTCATCCAAATTTGGTATGTAGGTCCTATGACATGTCCTAGTACATTCCAAAGGGTCACTATTCTATCAAGGTTTCATTTCAAACCTTAATGACCCCTTAACAGGCCAATCGACCCCGATTCGATATGTGGTCTCCCGAGAGCACCTCATGGACCCCTTTTGAGTTCTACTAGGCAAAAGTCATCCAAATTTGGTACGTAGTTCCTATGACATGTTCTAATGCATTCCAACAGGTCACCATTCCATTGAAGTTGCATTTGTAACCCCAATGACCCCTTAACAGGCCTACCGACCTCGATTCGACATGAGGTCTCCCGAGAGCAACCCATGGACCCCTTTCAAGTTATTTTGGGAAAAAGTCATATGAATCATGGAATTAGGTCCTCTTACATGTCCTAATGCATTCCAAAGGGTCACCGTTCCATCAAAGTTTCATTTCAAACCCTAATGCCCCCTTAACAGGACTACCAACCCCGATTCGACATGAGGTCTCCCGAGAACACCCCATTGACCCCTTTCAAGTTCTAATAGGAAAAAGTCATCTAAATTTGGTACGTAGGTCATATGATATGTCCTAATGCATTCCAAAGGGTCACCATTCCATCAAAGTTTTATTTGGAACCCTAATGACCCCTTAATAGGCCTACCAACCCCATTTCGACATGTGGTCTCCCGAGAGCACACCATGGACCCCTTTTGAGTTTTACTAGGCAAAAGTCATCCAAATTTGGTACATAGGTCCTATGACATATCCTAATGTGTTCCAAAGGGTGACCATTCCATTGAAGTTTCATTTGGAACCCTAATGACCTCTTAACAGGCAGGTACCGACCCTGATTTGACATGTGGTCTCCCGAGAGCACCCCATGGACCCCTTTCGAGTTCTACTAGGCAAAAGTTATCTAAATTTGGTACGTAGGTCATCTGATATGTCCTAATGCATTCCAAAGAATCACCGTTCATCGAAAGCTTCATTTGGAACCCCGATGATCCCTTAAGTCACCTATCGACCCCGAATCACACAATGGTCTCCCAAGAGCATCCCATGGACCCTTTTCGAGTTTGACTAATCAAAATTCATCTAAATTGTGGAGTTAGGTCCTTTGACATGTCCTAATGCATTCCAAATGGTCACCGTGCATCAAACGTTGTCTCACAAGCCCTAATGACCCCTTAAGATGCCTAGCGACACTGATTGGACATGTGGTCTCCTGAGAGCACCCCATGGACCCTTTTTGAGTTGGACTAGGAAAAAGTCATTAAAATTTGGTACATTGGTACTCGGACATGCCCTATTGCCTTCCAAATGGTCACTGTACATCTGAAGTTGCCTTACAAACCCTAATTACCCCTTAAGACATCTAACGACCCCGATTCGACCTGTTGTCTCATGAGAGGATCTGTTATAACTTAAATTAAATATTGAAATAATATATAAAATATTTGAAAAAATACAATATTTAATAGACTAAATATATAATATATATATTATAAGATATATTAGATATTACATTTAATATATATTATCAAATATACAATATATTAATGTCCTATTCATTTTATATATTATATATATTAGACATTATATTATATTTTATTATATTATATACACAACAATATTTAATATATAATTTATAATATATACATATATATATTATGTAACATTTATATTATAATATAAAAATATTGCATTTAATATAAATTTGAACAGACTATATACTTAGGCCATTTAAATTGATATTATCCAATATATAATATATATACTATATAATATAAAATATAAAACATAAAATATAAAACCTAAATATAAAATATATAAATTATTCATTGTCAGGGTGAAAGAAAAAAATATCAAAATTAAAGGGAAATAAAAAAAGAGTGGGAGGGGGAAACTTTTCAAATTTGAAATTAAAGCAAAATCGAGTAATAGCTTTGGAAACCAAAGCTCCATGGTCAATGCTGAAGGTGTGCAAAAAATGTGTTTTTTCTCTGTTTTTCTTATGTCAACACTTCGACCATTAGGTTGACGACTTTTTTTCCACTCGATTTCAATAAAATGAAAAGGGTTTCTTCAGATGATTGTCAGCTTTCCATCGATATAAGTGCTATCAGATTTTGAATTCGTTAAGTATTTATTAGTTATTTTCTAGTTCACTTACGTCTAAAGTCCTGATTGACATACTAATGGAAAAATAGCTATAACTTTCAAATCGTATAACATTTTTGAAATCCGAAAGATGCGTCACATTCTATGCTTCATCTAGTATAAGAAATTTTTAAAAAAAATTGAATTATGATAAGTTTTCAATGAGTTAAGGTGGTCAGACATGAGATTTTTTAAATTCTGAAAGCGGTATAGCAAAAAAACATAATTAATTATCTGTTTGGAATAAAAATACCAAAAAATATGCGTCACATCCAGGCATGAGTCAACTACTTATATATAGAATATTATAAAAAAATATTATCATTTGCTTTTGATTAGGGTGGTCAGACATACACGTACTTCTTATTTTTTTGCTGAAATGTTTGTAGTGCTGCATTGCAATCTATACTTTTTACGAATCATATTAAAAAAATTTCAGAAAAGACTTAGTAGTTTAGAAACTACATTCAATTTCCTATAAACTATATTCTTACAACTTTTTGATATTAGGTTGATAACTAGTTCATTTTTTCACGCCAAGTTGACTAATCCTGATTGTCTGATTTTTCATTGCCACTTAAGGGCATAGTTTGGCCCCTCATGATCCTGCACATACCCGGGGACTCTCTAGGTGCCCTAATGCATGATAAGGTGTACTAGTACCCCTAGGGAGTCCCTAGAACCCCTTTTGACACATTAGAATTCTCAAGTGTGTCTTAAGTGGTATTAGGATCCCTTAAGACACACTTGAGCATTCTAATGTGTCAAAAGGGGTCATGGGGACTCCCTAGGGGTCCTAGTACACCTTATCACATGTTAGGACCCCTGGAGAGTCTCCATGACCCCTTTTGACACATTGATATGTTCAAGTGTGTCTTAAGAGGTATTAGGACCCCTTAAGACACACTTGAGCATTCTAATGCGTCAAAAGGGGTCATGGGGACTCCTTGGATGTCCTAATGCGTGATAAGGCGCATTAGGACACCGAGGGAGTCCCCATGACCCCTTTTGATGCATTAGAATGCTCAAGTGTGTCTTAAGGGGTCTTAATACCCCTTAAGACACACTTGAACATTCTAATGTGTCAAAAGGGGTCATGGGGACTGCCTAGGGGTCCTAGTATGCCTTATCATGCATTAGAACACCTAGGGTGTTCCCATGATCCCTTTCGACACATTGGAACACTAAATTGTGTCTTAAGGGGTCCTAAGACCCTTTAAGACACACTACAGCATTGCAATATGTCAAAATGGTTCATGGGGACTTTCTATAGATTCTAACACGTGATAAGGCATACTGGGACCCTTAGAGAGCCCCAATGACCCCTTTTGACACATTAGAATGCTCAAGTGTGTCTTAAGGTGTCATAGGACCCTTTAAGACACACTTGAGCATTCCAATGTGTCAAAAGGGATCATGAGGACTCTCTAGGGGTCCTAACATGTGATAAGACATACTAGGACCCCTAGGGAGTCCCAATGACCCCTTTTGACACATTGGAATGCTCAAGTGTGTCTTAAGGGGTTGTAGGACCCTTTAAGACACACTTGAACATTCCAATGTGTCAAAAGGGGTCATGAGGACTCTCTAAGGGTCCTAACGCATGATAAGGCATACTAGGACCCCTAGGGAGTCCCAATGACCCCTTTTGACACATTGGAACACTCAAGTGTGTCTTAAGGGGTCATAGGACCCCTTAAGACATAGTTGAGTGTTTCAATGTGTCATAAGGGGTCATGGGGACTCCTTATAGATCTTAATGTGTGATAAGGCATACTAGGACCCCTAGGGAGTCCCCATGACCCTTTTTGACACATTGGAATGCTCAAGTGTGTTTTAAGGGGTCGTAGGACCCCTTAAGACACACTTGAGCATTCCAATGTGTCAAAAGTGGTCATGGGGACTCCCTAGGGGTCCTAACACGTGATAAGACATAATAGAACCCTTAGGGAGTCCCAATGACCCCTTTTGACACATTGGAATGTTCAAGTGTATTTGAAGGGGTCCTAAGACCTCTTAAGACACATTTGAGTGTTTCAATGTGTCATAAGGGGTCATGGGGACTCCCTAGGGGTCCTAACATGTGATATCTCAATCCCAATCCCTAGGGGTAATAATGTGCCCGCAATCCCTGCCATATTTCAGAGTACTGATGAGAAGCAATGGCGAAAGTCTGAGATAGAGGTGGTGCCAGCATTGAAGTGGTAAGACATTCTTCGTAATATCACGGGGGGGGGGGGGGGGGGGGGGCACCATCGAAATGGCAAGGCTTTCCTCATAATGTTGTGTCACCACTGATCTCTTCTTTAAATTTATTAATGCGGTCAGTTCTACGGCACATGCATCATTTCTAGTACAACTGCTCATTTTACCAAACCCTTCCCCGCTCTCCATAATCTTCGACCGGTTCAAAGATCCATCCAGTTGTTCTTGTTTAACCTCCCAATGACTCTGTTTAGCTACCAGATTATCAATAGGCATGGTACAATTATCTGGCACGACTAGAATCTATTTCGAGAACCCTTACAATTTAGCATTTCGGTTGAAAAAGTAGGGAAAGATACCATTTCATAGCCACAAGTGGTGGAAACAGAGTGATTCTCTTGCCCTCTGCTTCTATAATCCGCCTCCAGTGAACTATTCTTCAAAGCCTCCATTTCTGCGTAGCTAGGGTTTTTGGCACCTGTAAAAGGCACTACTATGCCACTATAAGGACTCATGCTCATGCTCTGAATCATATTAAATAATATTTAAAATGTAAAATGTATATTATATAATATTTAATATATAACTAATAACTATCAAATATATATCAAATATATAAATATCAATTTATATAACTATAATTGATAAAGTGGAACCAAATTTTGAAATTAAAAATTAGAGAAAGTGGAGGCAAAGAAAAAATTTAAAATTCTGCTGCCAGATTCGGGTACCCGATTAGGCTTGGTATTGGTCTATGCACCAAACCTACCTGGTCAACTCTTCAAGTGTCACAAAAATATGTTTTTCTTTTGTTTCTCTCAGTTCTAGACTTCGACCATGTAGCTGACGGACTTTTTTTTCACCCGAATTTGATAAAATGAAAAGGGTATCTTAAGGAGATTATCAGCTTTCTATCGATATAATTGCTATCAAATTTTGAATTTGTTAAGTAATTATTAGTTATTTTCTAATCGAGCTACCTCTAAAGTGCTGATTTAGATACTGATTAAAAAAATGACTATATCTTTCAAACGGTATAACATTTTTGAAATCTGAAAGATGCTTCACATTCTATGCTTTATCTAGTATTAAGAAAATTTTTTTAAAAATTAAATTATGATAAGTTTTCAATGAGTTAAGGTGGTCAGACATGAGAGTTTTTAAATTCTGAAAGCGCTGTAGCAAAAAAATCATAATTAATTATCTCTTTGGAATAAAAATACCAAAAAATATACGTCACATCCGGGCATGAGTCAGCTACTTATATATAGAATATTATAAAAAAATATTATCATTTGCTTTTGATTAGGGGTGGTCAGACATACATGTACTTCTTATTTTTTTGCTGAAATGTTTGTAGTGTTGCATTGCAATCTATACTTTTTACCAATCATATTAATTTTTTTTCAGAAAAGGCTTAGTAGTTTAGAAACTACATTCAATTTCCTACAAATTATATTCTTACAACTTTTTGATATTAAGTTGATAACTAGTTCATTTTTTCACGCCAAGTTGACTAATCCTGATTGTCTGATTTTTCATTGCCACTTAAGGGCATAGTTTGGCCCCTCATGATCTTGCACATACCCATATATATATATATATATATATATATATATATATATATATATATATATATATACTATATATACATATATATATATATATATGTATATATATATATATATATATACATATATATATATATATATATATATATATATATATATATATGTATATATATATATATATATATACATATATATATATTATATATATGTATATATATATATATATATATATATGTATATATATATATATATATATACATATATATATATATATATGTATATATATATATATATATATATATATATATATATATATATGTATATATATATATATATACATATATATATATATATATATATATATATATATATACACACATATATATATATATGAGTATATATATATGAGTACATATGTGTATATATACA
>BSBK01011396.1:0-10000 GCA_027943335.1 Chamaecyparis obtusa
GCAGAAATAACAATTATGTGCAAATATAACTAATATCAGAAAATAATAAACCACATAGAATAGAACACAAGACACACAGATTTAACGTGGTTCACCCAATCCCTGGGCTACATCCACCAACAGTGAGTCCAATATTATTATTATCCAGTGATTACAACCTGATTACAATTCGTAATCCCTTATAGCCCAATTCTACCGCAAGTACTAAAATCATACATAATGAAAATCCCTAACCCTAAGCCATATTATACAATATTTTCCCGCTTTAGGGTTAGAATGAGTTATAAGTAGTCAGCCCAAATAACCAAAAAAAGTAGTCGGCCTCAAAAAAATTTTTCTCGGGGGCTGCGCCCCCAAACCCCTGCTCTTGGGGGCTGCTGCCCCTAAACCCCCACTCGGGGCCCGGCCCAACCCCAAACCCCAGTGAGGTCAGGAAGAAAAGTGTACAGTACTTTCCTGGATAGTACTTTCCTGATTAGGCACCACAAGCTAACAATCTCCCACTTGGTGACTGATCAGTATCCACACTATACTAAAAAACCTCCCACTTGGAGACTGATCCTGTAGCAAATACCGCTACCCACATGAGGCTCCCACTGGATTGAACCACCTTGGACTCAGTTGTTCCTTTATTTTGTTCAGTCTAGAAGACCAACTGAAGCTAAACATGAGTTCAACTTCTCCATTGTTACTACCTTTGTAAACATATCTGCTGGATTATCATCAGTATGAATCTTTTCCAGCCTTAACTGTCCATCATCCAAAACTGATCGAATGAAATGGTACCGCAACTGTATGTGTTTTGTCTTTGAGTGCAAGCAGAATTCTTTGCAAGATGAATGGCACTTTGGCTATTTGTATGTAGAAAATTATCCTTTTGTGGATGTCCAATTCTTCCATAAAGAATTGAAGCCATATCATCTCCTTGGCTGCCTCTGTAGCAGCAACATACTCTGCCTCTGTAGTGGATAAAGCAACCACCTTTTGTAGTCGAGAGATCCAACTCACTGCTGTCCCACCAATAGTAAATATATAACCTGTAGTAACTCTGTCTGCTATCTATATCTCCTACCAAATCTGAGTCAACATAGCCTTGTACAGTAGTAGTAGAACCCCCAAGTGTAAACACTTACTGGATGTGCCTCTCAAATATCTGAGAATCCATTTGACTGCATTCCAATGCTCAAGACCAGGGTTACTCATATAACGGCTAACGACTCCCACTGCGTGTGCAATATCTGGCCTAGTACATACCATAGCATACATTAAGCTCCCTACAGCTGAAGCATAAGGTACCTTAGACATTTTAGTCTCTTCTTCTGGTGTCTTGGGACACATATTCTTAGTCAATTTCAAATGACCAGGCAAAGGTGTGCTGACAGCTTTGGCATTTTCCATAGAGAAACGTTGCAACACCTTCTCAATATAATCAGCCTGAGATAGAGACAATTTCCTATTTTTCCTATCTCTACAAATTTTCATACAAAGGATTTGTTTTGCTGCCCCCAAATCCTTCATAGCAAAAGATTTTCTAACTGTTGTTTCAACCCCTTAATGTGATCCATGTTAGACCCAACTACAAGCATATCATCAACATATAAACATAAAATAATGTAGCTGTCATCATCCAACCTCTTAAAATAAACACAATGGTCAGAATGACACCGACTATATCCATGCCCATTCATAAAAGTGTCAAATTTAATATAACATTGCCGAGGTGCTTGCTTCAAGCCATATAAACTTTTCTGTAATCTGCACACCAAATTCTCCTTACCCTTGACCTCAAATCCTTGTGGCTGAACCATATATATTTCTTCATCCAAATCACCATGAAGAAAGGCTGTTTTAACATCAAGCTGCTCTAAATGCAAATCTTCAGTAGCCACAATACTTAAAACAGTACGAATAGAAGTCATTTTAACAACTGGAGAAAATATCTCATCAAAATCAATACCATGTTTCTGTGCAAATCCTTTTACGACTAATTTGGCTTTAAATCTTTTCGTACCTCCATCCTCTTCTTTGATCCTGTAAACCCATTTATTCTGTAAAGCCCTTTTACCTGCAGGTAACTTACATAAATCCCATGTCTGATTTTTCAGCAAAGAGTCCATTTCATCTGTCATTGCAGACTCCCATTGAAGCTTTGTATCCACCTGCACAGCGTCATTATAACATTCAGGTTCACCAGCATCTGTTAACAGAATAGAATACAAAGATGGAGAAAATCTTTCTGGAGGTCTACTTAGCCTTGTTGACCATCTAACACTCACTGGGGTGTGTGGTATTTGTTGTTGCTATTGTTGCAGAGCATAAGGAACTACTGGAACATGAACTTGTGGAGTATCATCCAATACTACATAGTCATTTTCTTTCTTCTCATGCTGCAGCAACAGATCTTTGTACAATACTTTCTCATTGAATATGACATCCCTGCCTTTTTACAATTTTATGATTTTCAAAATCCCAAAGCCTATAACCAAATTCATCAATGCCATACCCAACAAACACACATTTCTTTGACTTAGCTTCTAGCTTGGTTCTATTTTCAGAATCTATAAGTGCAAAAACTTCACAACCAAAGGTTTTGAGAAAAGAATAACTCACCTTCTTACCACTCCATGCTTCCTCTGGAATACCACAGTCCAAAGGAGTAGAGGGGCCTCTATTGATTAAATAAACATCAGTGTTCACTACCTCTACCCACATATTTTTGGGCAGCCTAGCATGCAACCTCATACTCCTTGCACGCTCCATTATTGTCCTGTTCATGCGTTCAGCCACTCCATTTTCTTGTGGAGTCCTTGTTACAGTTTTTTGCCTACGAATACCATTAAAGGAACAATATTCTTCAAATTCTGTGCTGCAATACTCACCACCATTATCAGATCTGAGACATTTTAACTTTTTACCAGTCTCATTCTCAACCAAGCATTTCCATTTCTTAAAAGTTTGAAATACATCAGATTTCTGTCTAAGGAAATAAATCCATACTTTTCTTGTTGCATCATCTATAAATGTAACATAATATAGAGAGCCACCAAGGGAAGATACCTAAGCTGGTCCCCATACATCTGTATGCACAAGCTCTAATCTCTCATTTTTGTTTTCCTTCCCACTCTTCACAAAACTAACTCTCTTTTGTTTTCCATAAACACAACTTTCACAGAAATCCATATTGACACATTTCAGACCAGGTAAAACTTTCTTTGAATGAAGTAATTTCATACCTTTTTCACTCATGTGCCCGAGTCTGTTGTGCCACAGTGCTGTGTCAGAATCTACAGCAACAGTTTGATGTTCTTCCTACTCAACTGCAGCCACTGTTCCTGAACATTCATTATCTTCTAAAACAATTAAAGTAGAAGGAACAGTATGACCTGTACAAAGATATAAGGTGCCTACTTTCACACCTTTTGCTACTACTAAGGAACCTTTTGAAACCTTCCAATTTTTATCATTAAAAGTAACTGTGCAACCCTCATCACCCAGTTGCCCTGCTGAAATTAAATTCCTACTCAGCCTTGGAACATGTCTTACCTCTTGTAGTAGCCAATGATTCCCATTCTGCAACTTAATCTTAATTTTTCCCTTTCCAACAATCTGACAGGGTTCATTATCTCCCAAATAAACTAGCCCAAAATCCCCTTGGACATAATCAACAAAATAAATTCTATGGGGTGTAGCATGAAATGAAGCCCCAGAATTTAAAACCCATGAATCATCAATACTTTCTAAGGACAAGAGCAAAGCATCCTCCTCGGATTTGTTACTTACCACATTTGCCTCCTTGTTTCCATCATTTTTGTCTCCTTGATCTATCTTCCGAGACCAACAATCTTTCTTCTTATGACCTGGTTTTCCACAGTACCAGCAATCATTTGGCCCTTTAGATTCGGACCTCTTTCCCTTTGATTTTCCTCTTGATTTCCCACGATTTCCAGAGTTGTTTCCTCTATCTCTTGTTCTGCCTCTGCTTTCTGTGTTCAATACACTACCCGATGTGGATGCCCTTGAGCTTTTCCTACGAATTTCCTCACTCAATATAACACCAATAACATCATCATACTTTAGGGTATTAGAACCAGAAACATAATTACTAACAGCCATTACCAAGCCATTCCAGCTTTCTGGCAAAGAACACAAAATCAAGAGAGCCCTAACCTCTTCATCGAAAGTAATTTTAACTGAGGTTAATTGACTTGTAATTGTATTAAACTCATTCAAATGATCAGTAACTGATCCACGTTCTACCATTTTCATATTAAATAAATGCTTCATAAGAAATACCTTGTTTGAAGCTGAAGGCTTTTCATACAACTTCGCTAGGGTTTCCATCAGATCTTTAGCTGTCTTTGCTTCAGTAATATTGAATGCCACTGATTGTGCCAGGCATAGACAAATACTCCCCAGTGCCTTCCTATCCAAAATATCCCAATCTTCCTGAGACATTGATTGCTCTTTCTTGGCTACTCCCTCTAATGGCCGCCATAGATCCTTCTGATAGAGATAATCCTCCATTTGCATCTTCCATAACTGGAAGTTCTGCCCATTAAACTTATCAACCTTCAGCCTACCCTCGTCTGCCATTTCTCCCACTTAACCGAGAGGCTCTCCCACTAACTCGTGAGACCTGCTTCAGAGAATAGATGAAAGAACGAATGAAATAACCTCACTCTGATACCACTTGTTAGGATTAACAAGGCAGAAATAACAATTATGTGCAAATATAACTAATATCAGAAAATAATAAACCACATAGAATAGAACACAAGACACACAGATTTAACGTGGTTCACCCAATCCCTGGGCTACGTCCACCAACAGTGAGTCCAATATTATTATTATCCAGTGATTACAACCTAATTACAATCCATAATCCCTTATAGCCCAATTCTGCCGCAAGTACTAAAATCATACATAATGAAAATCCCTAACCCTAAGCCATATTATACAATATTTTCCCGCTTTAGGGTTAGAATGAGTTATAAGTAGTCGGCCCAAATAACCGAAAAAGTAGTCGGCCTCAAAAAAAATTTTCTCGGGGGCTGCGCCCCCGAACCCTTGCTCTTGGGGGCTGCCGCCCCCAAACCCCCGCTCGGGGCCCGGCCCGGCCCCGAACCTCGGCGAGGTCAAGAAGAAAAGTGTACAGTACTTTTCTGGATAGTACTTTCCTGATTAGTCACCACAAGCTAACATATATATATACATACATATATATATATATATATATATATATATATATATATATATATATACATACATACATACATAGATATACATACATACATACATACATACATACATACATACATACATACATACATACATACATACATACATACATATATATATATATATATATATATATATATATATATATATATATATATATATATATATATATATATATATATATATAGCTGTGTGTGTGTGTATACATTGTACAAAGATAGACAAATATTGATATCAATCAAATCATCATACAAAGACATATCAATTTGTTAAAGGTGATTGATATCTTTCATCTATCACAATCCAATATATAAATTTGGCATTGTCATTATTGTTGCAAATCGAGATTTGTAAATGGTTGCGTAATTGACCATATTGTAATTATTTATTTCAACAGTCACGAGAGATTATTACTGGGTTTTTCACCTTCAAGTTGGAAGGCTTTTCTAGGGTTTATGTTGTGTTAATTTGTCTCACATCTATATTGCTATTAATTTGATCATAAAAACATTGTATCAGAGCAGGTCTAAGAAAAGATATGATAAGATTTGTTTAAGAAATCAAGTAAACCTTCATCTAGGGTAGATCTTTGAAGGAGAACTTGTATGTAAAGGAAGATAGCGTACAATATCAAAGTAGAAGATAATCTTGATGGAGCCTCAAACCTCAACTCTTGGAAACCTAGGGTACTCATTGCGTTAGAGGAGAATGATCTTCTTGATTTTCTGGAAAGAAATAAAGTCGAGCCTTTAGATGATACTGAGAAAATCCAATGGAAGAAGAATGACATCAAGGCTAGGAAGATATTAATAGACTCTACGATGAATCACCTAGTACTGATCATCTCTTTCTTTATGAAGATTGTTGATATGAGAGATCAACTGATCACTATTGGGGACATAATTGAAAACAAATATTTAGTCATGCTAGAACTTACTTCCTCAAACTTGGGAGCCTTTTATCCAAGGTGTCAGTGCAAGATCTAAACTACCTAAATTTTATCATCTTTGAGCTAATTGTATTCAAGAAGAGTCTAGGTTGACAACAAGAGGAATTAGGAAAAACTATCAGGATATAGAAAATCAAGTTCTCACTACATATACTTCTAGACAAAGAGGAAAATGAAAAAGTAATAGAAATAGAGAATCTAATTCTACCCCTAAACTGAAGAAGAGGAAGGATCTCTCTACCTTTAGTGTTTCAGGTGTAAAAATTATGGTCAATTTTCTTGAGATTGAAAACTTAGATCTACATAACTTGTTACTACTGCGGAACTTTCCATGGGGGCATCTCAGAAGGAGCCACGCTCTAAAGTTGATTTAGAAGGTTTCTTATTCTAAAATCAACCTGGTTCTTCGAAGAGGTAGAACCAACATTCAAAGGGAATCTGACAAACCTATAGAGGCAACCTTGGATGAGAAGGTCAAAAGGTTGATGTTAGTACTCAGATCTTCAGAGGGAGTCACATCATCATGAAGATTCCTTGTAGTGTTTATTTCTCTAAGTCAGAGAAATATGAGGTAAATTCCATTATAGTGTATATTTCTCTAAGTTAGAGAAATATGAGGTGAAAGCCCTTGTAGTGTTTATTTCTCTAAGATAGAAATATGATGTGTAAGTCCTTGTTAATGCATCTTTCTTTATGAGATAAATTTGAGGTGCAATCCCTTGTTAGTGAATTCTTCTCTATGAGAGAGAAGTTTGATGTGAAAGCCCTTGTTCCACCCTTTGTGTGATGCCCAAAAAGTGAGCAAAACACAACTACAATTTTTTTCCAAAACCTACTAAACAACTACAAACATACAAACGTAACTATGAAGAAAATACTATCTAGCACAAGTTTTCTACATGCACACAAAATGGTGCAGAGGGAAATAGATAATTTGAAAACTCTAAGTGTCTAGAAACTCAACAAGGGTCAAACCAGAGAAGGTTGACCAAGTTTAACCAAAAGTCAAACTTCACCGAACATCTTCCAAGTATCTTATAGGGTTCCCTAGACATCAAGCTTTGACTGGCACACAAATCAAGGTAGTTGAATAAAGTCAACTAGAGTTGACCAAAAAGTCAACCATACATCAAAAAATATGTAACAAGTTAAAGGGGTTCAAAAATTATCAAGAAATACTTGGGCACACAAATTGAGTTATTTGACCTAGGTTTGACCAAAATTCAAACTGTGCCCAAAGATGACCAACGATGATCTACTAAGGTTTAAAACATAACATAGACTAATTGTGCACACAAACTGAGGTGAATGCCCTAGGTTTGACCAAGGGTTGACCAAAAAGTCATTTGTGCACAAAAAATGGTCATCATGTCTATAGAGATCATAATGACCGTAGATGAGTCTAAAGGAAGAAGAAATAAAACCCTAAGATGACTATAACGTTCCCTAGCTGAAAAGTTATAGTTATACTAAAAGTTTGATATTCTAATTAATTACTCCAAATATAAAATTATCCTATTTACAAAGTACTGAGAAATAAATCTAACGCAACACATCGAATTCAAACATTACGATATTTAAATCTAATACGTTTAGGCCAATGTTTTTAAATGTTTAAAAATAATAAGCTAAAATAAGTTCTTTAATAGTTGTAACCCAATTTTAACGTTGAAATGTCTAAAATGAGTTCGGAGTTACTCATTCTAATTTAAACTTAAATAAAATTTGAATTTAATTCTAAAACAAAATCTATCTAAAAAAAGTGTTAGAAGTATGAAAAAAGAAAAGAAGAAAAGGAAAGAACCCAAGAAAGTGTAATGCAAGAAGATATTTTACCTTAGACCAAGAATGAGATAATGCTTCAATATCAATCACCAACATGAGAATGCTCCAAGAATCCAAACAATGAGCTAAGAGATTTTGAAAGGGGAAAGCAAAGAAAACCCCTTGTGATATTATGAATGAGGCCATAGCCTAAAATGAGAGAGAGAAAGAGAGAGCGAGTTGCTCACTTACAATAACTTCATGATATAAGAAATGAGAGATAAGCATCTCTTAAATAGAGATGAGAGAGAGGAGTTAGAATGTAACTCCCAAGTCTATGAATGCCACCATTCATAAGTGTGTGATACAAGTGTCAAGGTCCTCTTAAGGAGGAATAAACTAATTTCCTTATAAAAAGAATTACAAATTATGAGTTATCCTCCCACTTGGACTAGAGGACAAAATTACATGAGGGATACCTTGGTTTATCCTTATTTAAATAATACAACCAAGGAAAGATTATAAACTCTACAAAAAGTTTAAGTTCCCTATAATGACTTAGACTTTACTAAATACGATTTAATCTTTATAAAATTAAATTTATTTAATATACTTGAAACACTGAAATTTGTACTAATAATAACACCCTTATAATATATATATATATATATATATATATAATATATATATATATATATATATATATATATATATATATATATATATATATATATATATATATTATAATTGCTGGTGCAAAATTAATTTCTCAAATTTCAAAAGACCAAGTATGTAGATAATTTATTTTTAAAATTTAAATACATAATTGCATTCATATTAAGTGGCTAAACAACTTGTAGGAATCAAAATTTTGATTTAGACTTTTTTTTATTTTTGAATAATTTTCAAGAAATTTTCTAAGTACAAAAACAAAATTTTCAAAAAATATTAAATCACATGCTTATTCAAATCAAATTTCTAATTAAGTATATTTAATCAAAGCTTTTCAATTTTGAAATAACATCATATTAATATAAGTCAATTAGAAATTTAAATATTACTTAAATCTGCAACTCCTTATTTTGAAATCTTGACGCCATAATAATCGTGATATTTAACTATTTCAAATTAACATAATATCATAAACATTCATGGTTTGACCAAATCAAAATTACATTAAATCACAAAAATTGATTATAATATACTAATTTTTTTTATAGTTTGAACATTTAAAATTGAATAGAAACTATAGATTTAAATAACAATTTGATCCAACGTTTGAATAATATTTCATAAAATTTTACTTCCCAACACCTAATGAATCCATATTACCAAATCCCTAATTTTTCCATTATACAACATTATCAAATTGTTTACAATCCAAAAGTATGGTTACAAGGGAAATCCCTAAATTCAATTTCAAACTTACAAGTTTAAATGCAACAGAAAAACAAGGTTACAACGAAATTCCTAATTTTGAATTCTAAAACATATATGAATCTTGTTAGCTCCAACATTTAGCTGGGTACCTGATAGAGTGAGGTTGACCACAGAGTCTCACCTCCCAACCTAGGCCTTTTCAAGGCCACCCTCGAGCTAGGGGATCTAGAATTAGAATGAGATACAAACAGGTATCACAAAACCATTTACAAAAACCTTACCCAAACACATAACACCGAAAATACCCAACATGGTTTAAACAAGAGGAAGGTATCCAAGAGGCCTTCTTGAAATAGGGGTAGTGGTGGACTAACAGGAGGAGAAGCCATAGTATAAGTACAAAATCACAAGCCACACATGGACTTGGAAAGACCATCTACACAAGATGTAGTCTAAAAACCTCCTTATGCCCCCCAGGTGCCCACAGGCCATACTTGGCATCATGGGTATCATGAAACCCCATGTTTATCCCTCCACACATGGGAGACTCTGCACAATCTTGGGTCCACTTCCTACTACCCCCTTCAAGGTTTACTCTACCCTCCCTAGGGTGAGTGTGCCTTGAAGAATCCCATTTAAAAATGAATTTACAAATGAAAAACAACAATT